>NW_023613471.1:0-41103 GCF_013339725.1 Rhipicephalus microplus
GAGCGGAGGCGACTCAGGCAGTGGCGACCAGCGAGAGAAAGATGGAGACACCTAAGGAAGACGCAGATGAAAATACGGTTATGGGCACTCCAACGCAACGGCGTTCGACTCAAATCGAAACCCAGCACAAGGCTGAACCAGTCATCGGGTCCGACGCTACTTCGGACATGCGGAGTGGTTCTTGAGAGAAAGGAAGAGAAAAGTGAGCCCCGTTATTGTCTGCTTCAGTGAGCGACACCGCCACAGAGCTCACAAAGGGATGGGGGTAAGGAGGGATAAAAGGGTAGAGGTAAAAGTATAGGAAAGAGGAAGAAGAAGCAACAACAAACTGAGGGGATAGAAGAGACAGGAAAGATGGAAAAACGGTCACTGGAGTCCGAGGACGGGGTACACTTGCGAGAGATGGTGTCGGCGTCTGTAGATGGCGTAGAGCAGGTCCAGTAGGTCAGAGCTGCGCTGTCACCGAAGACAGCCGGCGACAGGAGATGACGTAGGGCCAGCCCAGTCGGCCAGAGCTACGATGACGCCGAAGGTCGCGAGCGCGCGGAGCGCGCGGGCGCACAACCGGTCGGCACGAAATCCAGGGAGCGTCTCCCCTTCGGACATGGATACAGTTGAAGCTACGCCAGTAAAGCGACGCCTGAATGAGGGAGACGCGGCGTCCCAGCAGCGTCTGGCCCAGGAAGATCAAGGGCAGTGGCGAGTGGCTGGCTCCAAAAAGTCTCGGGGTGCTGGCCGCCTGCGTTCGTCGTCGCTTTCACGCGGCGGCGACGGGGCGACGCCTTGAGCGTCGGCCGGACAGTGTTTTAGGTATTGGTAAGGTAAGCGTCTTTCGCTCGGCTTTCTCTCATCACGATGGCGACGATTAGATTGGCGACGCTAAATGTACGAGGGCTTTCTGCCAAACGGCGGCTAAACCAGCTTTACCGCCTGATTATAGAACAAGATCTAGACATCGTCGCTGTACAGGAAACTAAAGTAGAGAGTGAAGAGCACGCTGAGCGAATGGTGCAGCCTTTCAGGAGACTGTTTGATGTGTGCGTTTGTCACGCAGTGGGTACATCTGCAGGTTGCCTCTTGTTAATTCGGCAGAGCCTTAATGCGAAAGTGGAGTCTGTAACTACCTGCGAGGCGGGTCGTTTTATTATATGTGATTTATCCCTACCAAAAGAAAAATGGAGAGTAATCTGTGTGTACGCACCCACTGTGATTCAAGAGCGAAAGGAGTTTTTTGAAAAACTTGATGTGTATTTGAAATGTGAACGTAAACTAATTTTGGCCGGGGATTTCAACTGCGTTTGTTCGAGTATAGATAAATCAAGTTCCAGGCCATACAGAGATTTAAGCACTGCCGTTCTAACCGATATGGTGGCGAAAGCTCAGCTAGAATACGTGGGTGAATGTCTTTGCAGTGGAAAAGCGGTTATGTTTACCGACTTTCAGCGTTCAAGCCATGCTAGACTTGACAGAGTATACGTGTCTTCCGAAATCATTTCTTCGTGCCATGATTACAGAGTTACACCTGTTACGTTTAGTGATCATTGTTTGGTTTCATTCTCAATGGGTAAACATAAAAGGAATAACAAACATTTCTCTTGGGACCTCTGGAAATTTAATGTAAAGCTACTAAAGGATGAAGAGTTTAATCGGATTTTTCTAGAGGGCATAGAAGACTTACTAAATAGAACACTTGAATCGTGGGGACATAAGTGGGAAATATTTAAACAGACCATATTAACTGAAAGCACTTGAGAGAGCCAGTATCCTGAGACATGCTGAATAAGAACTTGAAGTGCGCTTGCGTGAAAACTTGCAACAGTTAGTAGCGGATGAATGTACTCAGGCCGGAACATTTTCAGAGGAGATAAACATAACTAAACAGAAGCTAGAGTTGATAGACCAAGAACTTTATCGTGGAGCATTGATTCGAGCTCGAGCAGAAAACTTGGTAGCGGGAGAAATGCCAACAAAACGAGCTCTTGGAGCTGAGAAGAGACATGCCTGTAAGAATGAAATAAGAGAAATAGAATATAAAGGAACAAGGTGCCATACGAAAGAAGCAATAGCCGGTGCTTTTTTCGAATATTACAAAGAGTTATTCACACCAACCAGTGTACACGCAGAACGTTTTAATAGCGATTTCATTTCATTAATGCCAAGACTTGATGACGAAAGAAAAAAAAGTTTAGAATTGCCTATAACAGAGCGAGAAGTTGAAAAATCAATTGATAAGTTAAACAATGGTAAGTCTCCAGGACCAGATGGCCTTAGTGCTGCAGTGTACAAGGAATTCAAACACGTAGTTTCACCTATTTTGAGGGAGGTATTTAACGAGGCTTTTAAGTGTAAACAACTTCCACCATCGTTTTTGTCAGCCCACACGGTCTTAATACCTAAAACAGAAGATCTCGCGAAGTTAAGAAGTGTTACTGCATATAGACCAATTAGCCTAACTAATGTTGACTACAAAATATTGATGAAAATATTGGCCAGAAGACTCCAGACAGTTATGACAAAACTGATTGGGCCTCACCAAACTTGTGGCATAAAGGGAAAGAAAATAATGACCAACATAAACATAGCACGATCAATCCTAGAAAGTTGTGACGCTATGCATCGCAATGTTGCCATGCTTCAAATTGACCTCGAAAAGGCATTTGATCGCGTGTCGCACGACGTGCTCCTGTCATTACTTGAGCACATTAACGTAGGGAGTTTGATTAGCGAAGGAGTGCGCATGGCTTACACTGGATGCACGACGAGATTGGTAATAAATAAAACTGCGGGTGAGCGTATACCTGTGATGATGATGATATATGGTGTTTTTTGGCGCAAGGGCCATTTGATGGCCAAAGAGCGCCAGTTCATGAGCCAGGAATGTGGACAATGGTTGTGATTAGCGGCTGTATAAGGGCCATAAAATTCCTCGCAGTAAAGCGGGTAAAAACATACAAGTAATATAATCATGACCATGCCGTGAAAGGTGTGTGTGGTGTGAATAGGTGACAAAAGTTGGTGATGATGAAAAACGATGGTGGACATGTATGGCATTAGCACAAGTACTTCACACGTTAGTACCCTTGCTTGCAAGGGCCGTGAGGCAAGTGCTTTCCTGTGTAGCCACCGCAGCAAAAACCTCTCTAGAGAGGTCGTGCTACGGTATGCCCGGGTATATGATATGAAAATTATGAATTTCCTTTAAAAACGCTAATAATGATTTGTGACTAAAAAGCGGTTCCCTACCGACGAACATTGCAGGGTGTAAAGGTATATGTTGTCGGTGGGATAGTGGGAAGTGTTGTCTTCTTAGAGTGTCTAAATGTTTACATTGAAATAAAACGTGAACAACTGTTAATGCCTCACCACATTTATCACACAATGGTGGATCACCACCGGACAAAAGATGTGTGTGTGTCGTGTATGTGTGTCCTATCCTGGGTTTTGTTAGTGTTACCTCTATTAGACGTGATTTCGATAGTGGTGGCCAATGGCCAAGGTGTGGCTTGATAACGTGTAGTTTGTTTTGTGTGTGTGTATCCCACTTGCTCTGCCAGTAGTCCCTGAGTTTTCGTTTGAGAGACGGCTTAAGATCAAGGGCCGGGATTGATGTCGGTGTAATGGCGGTGGTTTCGTGGGCTGATGCAGCAAGCTGATCCGCCATCACGTTCACTTGAATCTCACGGTGCCCTGGCACCCAGCACACAACAACATGTCGGTTGAGTGTGTAGAGCGTGCATAAAATGGAGTAAAGTGAAATGAGGACAGGGTTTTTTTGTTTTTTAAGACTGTGCAGAGCCGTTACCACACTGAGGGAGTCTGTATAAATTACTGCTTTTTGTATTTGTGATTGTTTGATGTGTTTAGCTGCGACAAGTATCGCGTAAGCTTCCGCTGTGAAGATACTTCTGCCTGGATGTAGAGGGCCAGCATCCGGAAAGGAAGGGCCAACAGCAGCGTAGGACACAGAGGAGTTAGACTTAGAGGCATCTGTAAAAAACTCAGGACGTGTGTATTTGTGTTGAAGTTCCAGAAAGTATGTTCGGATATGGGCAATAGGTGCATGTTTTGTAACCTCTAGGAAAGACACGTCGCAGTCTATAGTCTGCCACTGCCACGGTGGCGGGTATGCTACAGGAGCCATTAAACTGTGTTCAAGTGACACTTCAGTTTCTTCAGCTAGACACTTCAGGCGAACTGAGAAGGGCTGCCTCATCGAAGGCCTGTTTTGAAACAGAATTGAGCTCGACGAATCATTAATTGTACAGTATGAGGGGTGCTTCTTGTCTGCTTTCACCTTAAGGAAATAAACAAAGGACATGTAAGTTCTCTGCAGATGAAGCGACCACTCATTTGACTCAACATAAAGGCTTTCTACGGGGCTGGTGCGAAAAGCACCCGTAGAAAGGCGGATGCCCAAATGGTGCACGGGGTCCAGCATCTTCAAGGCACTTTGAGTGGCAGACTGATAGACAACGGCCCCATAATCTAAGCGGGTACGAATAAGGCTTCTATAGAGGTTCATGAGGCATTGTCTATCACTACCCCACGTAGTACGTGACAACATTTTTATAACATTCATGGCTTTTAAACATTTTGTTTTTAAATACTTGATGTGCGGTACGAAAGTCAACTTGTTGTCCAAGATTAAGCCTAAGAATTTATGCTCGGCTTTGACGGACAGACGTTGCCCGTTCAGCCGAATGTCAGGTTCCGAGTGCATGCCTCTCTTTCGAGAGAACAAGACACACGTGCTTTTTCCTGGGTTAAGTCGAAATCCGTTTTCATCTGCCCATTTGGAGACCTTATTTAAACCCAGCTGAACCTGCCACTCACACATGGCCAAGTTGCATGACTTGAAGCCAATCTGAACGTCGTCGACATATTTACAATAGAACATCATGCGGGGAATGGACAAGTGCAAAGAATTCATTTTGATGATAAAAAGTGTGCAACTAAGCACACCACCTTGTGGCACGCCTGTTTCCTGGACAAATGTTTGGGAGAGCACACTGCCTAGACGGACACGGAATGTCCGGTTTGACAGGTAACTTTCGATTATATGAAACATTCTTTCGCGCACACCAAGGTGGGACAGATCTCTTAGAATTCCAAAACGCCATGTTGTATCATAAGCCTTTTCGATATCGAGGAACACAGAGAGAAAATATTGTTTATGAACAAAGGCGTCTCTGATCTGTGCCTCGATACGAACAAGGTGGTCCGTGGTGGATCTACTTTCTCGAAACCCGCACTGAAATGAGTCGAGCAAATTGTTTGTTTCAAGGATATGTACAAGTCGGCAGTTTATCATTTTTTCGAATACTTTGCACAAGCAACTTGTAAGTGCAATAGGCCTATAGCTTGAAGCTAAAGAAGGGTCCTTGCCCTCTTTCAAAATGGGAATAATAATAGCCTCTTTCCAGGAGGTAGGGATAGTGCCAGAATACCAGATAGCATTGTACAAACAAAGTAAGGTTTTTCGTGTTTCGGCTGGTAGGTTTTTTAACATTTCATACACCACACGGTCAGAACCTGGGGCAGAAGTACTGCAGGAGTTTAGAGATGTTCGGAGCTCAGCTAGACTGAAAGCTTGGTTATATGCCTCGTATCTGGTAGATTTGTGTTCGAGTTTCTGCTTTTCCATTCTTGTTCTGTATTTTTGGAAAGTGTCAGTATAGTGGGACGAGCTGGATACCCGTTCAAAGTGTGCACCGAGGAAGTTTGCCTGATCTTCCAAGGTATCACCTTGAGTGTTTACGAGTGGGAGTGAGTGTACTTTTCTTCCTGCTACCCTTCGAACCATGTTCCAGACGTCGGCCTCTTGTGTATATGAATTTATCTCTGATAAAAACTTGTGCCAACTTTCTCTTCTGGCCTGCCGACGCGTTCTCCTGCCTCGAGATTTTATTTTCTTAAAGCTCTCAAGGTTTTCCGCTGTCGGCGAGTTTCGCAGCAACCTCCATGCCCTGTTCTGTTCCTTTCGCGCATTACGACACTCTGTGTTCCACCATGGGACGTGTCGTTTGCCGGGCATTCCAGATGTTTGCGGTATGCACTTGGCTGCTGCGTCAGTTAGAAAAGCTGTGAAATACTGCACAGATTCATCTATGTTTAACCTACATATGTCTGTCCAACTCAAATGTGTAGTGTTATGGAACTGTTCCCAGTCTGCTTTGTTTATCAGCCATTTGGGAACGTGTAGAGGACCTTCATATGTTGTTTGTGAATTCAACACTACAGGAAAATGGTCACTACCATATAGATTATTTATGATTTTCCATTTGAGTAGGGGTAGGAGTGAAGGTGATACGATGCTGAGGTCGATAGACGAGTAAGTTTTGTTGGCAACGCTATAGTATGTTGGCTCTTTCCTATTCAACAAACAGGCACCGGAAGAGAAGGGAATTTTCGTTCAATGAGACGACCTCGTGCATCAGAGCGAGAATCGCCCCACAGTCCACTATGTGCATTTAGGTCCCCAAGAAGCAAATAGGGTTCAGGCAGTTCATCTATTAAAGACTGAAATTCACGTCTTTCAA
Organism: Rhipicephalus microplus; assembly: GCF_013339725.1. Lineage (NCBI taxonomy): Eukaryota > Metazoa > Arthropoda > Arachnida > Ixodida > Ixodidae > Rhipicephalus > Rhipicephalus microplus. The sequence continues at coordinate 6,540 of NW_023613471.1, forward strand.
GACGGTGGTGGGGAGGTACATACAAAGAGCAGATGGTGACGAGTTTGTTTAAAAGTACCGCTCGAACAGCCACCGCCTCAAGGGATGTCTGGAGTGGTAAATGTGTACACGCTACTCCTTGGCTAATAATAATGGCTACGCCACCGGATGACGCCACAGCATCATCTCGGTCCTTTCGGTATATGACGTAAGCACGTAAAAAATTTGTATTGGAGGATTTCAGATGTGTTTCCTGTACACACAGCACTTGAGGTGAGTGTTTGTATAAAAGCTCTTGGACGTCGTCGAGGTTTTTAAGCAGGCCTCTGACGTTCCAATGTATAATTTGTGTTTCCATATCGAAAGTAAAGTAGTGCTGTGTGTACGTTAAGGGAGGGACTTGTTTAAGCTGAAAGGTGGAGCTCAAGTAGCAGGGCTATTATCAGGCCCTGTTATGAGCTTTTTGGTTTTCTTGGCGCGCTCCAGAGAGCCGCGCCGCTTTTTTGGCACCAGGGGTGCCGCCGTATCCATTGCCTCCTCGGAGGCACTGGATGCCCGCTCATGCGAGCTGGTTTTTTGAAGCTTGGGCCTCGCCTGGCGAGGTGAGGCCTTGAGACCCGAGGACCCTGGAGTCCCTGGTCTCTGTTCAATAGTAGGCGGAGTAGACTCAACTACTGCCGCCTTGGGGGCAGGCGCCACAGCCAATGGCTCGCTCTGCGTAGGCCGAAGGAGTGGCGAGGGCTGGTGCGACACTGCCCCCTGGCGCGCCGCATCAGCATATGTGGGGCCATAAAATGGCGAGACTCTTTTTCTTGCTTCTTTAAATGTAATGTTTTCTTTTATCTTTAAAGTGATGATCTCTTTTTCTTTTTTCCAGAATGAACAAGAACGTGAGTACGCGGCATGATTACCGCCACAGTTCACACAGTGTGCAGGTGCTTCGCAGTTGTCAGACGCATGGCCCACGACTCCACACAGAGCACAGGTTTTCTGGCCACGACAGCTTTGCGAACCATGGCCATACCTCTGACACTGGAAGCAACGGCGGGGGTTGGGAATATATGGCCTCACAGATGTCTTTGTATACCCAGTCTGAATTGTTTCAGGCAAATCGCTCGAAGCAAAGGTCAATACTAAGTGCTTTGTTGGTATTTCCTTTTGATCTCTTCTTATCTTAATACGCTGTACGTTTGTCACGTTCTCGCTCTTCCATCCTTCAAGAAGTTCAGCCTCGGAAAGGTCAAGCAAATCTGCATTCGGTACGACCCCGCGAGATCAGTTCATAGACCTGTGTGGCGTAATACTGATGGGTGTGTCTCCAAACCTTGTGAGTCAGCCCAGGGGTGCCGTCTACGTGAAGCCGGGGCCAAATGGGTGTGTTGCCTCTGCCGGGGGGCCTTAAAGGTCCAATCACCCAGTTCAGTTTATCGAATTGGTCTTTGTCACGTATTTCAAGGAGTAGATCTCCACTGGCCATTTTGGTAACCTTGTACCCGGCACCGAGAGTTTCGGTTAAGGACCTAGCCACTACGAAGGGGGATACTGTTCTGGCTTGCTTGTTAGTTTTTTCGCAGTGTATAACGTGGAAATGAGGAAAGGTTTGTTTTGGCCGGATGAAAAAATTGATATCTTCGGTGCGTACCCGCTTTGAGGAGGCACGATCACTAAGTAAAGGAAATGCTTTGTGCATGCTAGTTGTATGTTGTTCAGTAGCGTTGGCGGCCACCCACCACGGAGCCCAACGAGGGGACGCTGCAAGTTTACGGATGCTGAAACCTGCAGACGCCAGCCGTACAACGCCACTATAACCCAATGCGCCTAGACCAAGGTAGGCTATTTGCACAGGGTTAACCCTAGCCGCCAGGAAGTTTGGAAGTAAACGGAAGAGAGTAGAAGACAGGACAGATAAATAGTGAGAGATAAAGACGAAGATGTAGGGAGAGAGAGATAGGAAAAGGTGACTGCCGATTTCCCCTGGGTGGGTCAGCCCAGGGGTGCCGTCTACGTGAAGCCGGGGCCAAAAGGGTGTGTTGCCTCTGCCGGGGGGCCTTAAAGGTCCAATCACCCAGTTCAGTTTATCGAATTAGTCTTTGTCACGTATTTCAAGGAGTAGATCTCCACTGGCCATTTTGGTAACCTTGTACCCGGCACCGAGAGTTTCGGTTAAGGACCTAGCCACTACGAAGGGGGATACTGTTCTGGCTTGCTTGTTAGTTTTTTCGCAGTGTATAACGTGGAAATGAGGAAAGGTTTGTTTTGGCCGGATGAAAAAATTGATATCTTCGGTGCGTACCCGCTTTGAGGAGGCCCGATCACTAAGTAAAGGAAATGCTTTGTGCATGCTAGTTGTATGTTGTTCAGTAGCGTTGGCGGCCACCCACCACGGAGCCCAACGAGGGGACGCTGCAAGTTTACGGATGCTGAAACCTGCAGACGCCAGCCGTACAACGCCACTATAACCCAATGCGCCTAGACCAAGGTAGGGTATTTGCACAGGGTTAACCCTAGCCGCCAGGAAGTTTGGAAGTAAACGGAAGAGAGTAGAAGACAGGACAGATAAATAGTGAGAGATAAAGACGAATATGTAGGGAGAGAGAGATAGGAAAAGGCGACTGCCGATTTCCCCTGGGTGGGTCAGCCCAGTGGTGCCGTCTACGTGAAGCCGGGGCCAAAGGGGTGTGTTGCCTCTGCCGGGGGGCCTTAAAGGTCCAATCACCCAGCGTCAGATCAACCCCCAGGATCCCCTTTTCCCCGGACACGGCAAAGCCACGCACGGCTAGGCGTGGGAGGGAGTAGAAACTCCCCCGTTAGCTCGGGTCCGTGGTGTCGCTACACACCAAACGCCTGCTTTAACAGGCGCCCCTGCGGGGGAGCGTATACCTGTGCTGCGGTCAGTGAGACAGGGGTGTCCACTATCGCCCCTGCTTTTTGCTATTTTTATTGAACCTTTCTGTTTAAGTGTAATTATAACCCTGCAATAAGCGGATTTAAATTGCATGAAGCTGAGGTTAGCCTCCTTGCATACGCAGACGACATTGCAGTTTTCTGTACAAATTATGAGAGTATAATGCATGCTGTAAATGCCGTGAAAACTTTTTGCCAGGCGAGTGGTAGTGCCGTGAACTGGGATAAGTGCCTTGGCTTTTGGCATGGGGAATGGGACGTCAAGCCAAGAGTATTTCTAAACAATAAATGGCAGGAAACATCAGTGAAGTATTTAGGAGTGCCGCTGGAGTTCTATCATGACAGTGAACCGTATTGGAAAAAAGAAACAAAGGCATTGCGCAATGATGTAGAAAAATGGAAAGGTTGGGGTATTTCGATATTCGCACGGGCCACAACGTGCAACTTGTTTCTGGTGAGCAAGCTGTGGTACGTAATGCAAGTTTTGCACTGCAGTAGAATAAGTGTGCAGAAAATACACAGAGTATTTGCAATTTTCATATGGAGCTCTGTATGGGAAAGATCAAGCCGCACAAACCTGTTCAGAAAAGTTAGAGATGGCGGGCTCGGATTAGTTCATTTGTACATAAGACAACCGGTCAATCGTTTCCTTTTTCTGCGTGATGTGGATGACCCCTTTTTGAGAACTGTTATACAACTAAGGTTATCTAGAGTGCTGCCGGGATTTCTCATATCATCATCAAATATGCAAGGACCAATACAAGGGTATTTAAAAGAAGTTGTTTTGTCTTTCCGCTTTTTGTCAGTGAGATTTTCGTTAGAGTATCTGGCTGCAGTACCACGTGAAAAATTGTATAGAGACCTTGTCGATGTTTTACTGCCTGTTCCATTGTACCGTCAGCTATATTGTGCAGGCCCAGGACAGGATGTTCTGAAACGTGTTAAAAGAATACTTGTAGCACCAGGGGTCAAAACTTTTTTCTTTAAATTACATACTGGTACCTTACCAGTTAAAACGTGGTTGCAGGATAAGGGAATATTCGTGCCATGGAGCACAAATTGCCACTTGTGTAACAAACCGGAAACAATTGAACACGTGTTTATAGATTGCTGGAGTGGGGTCTTTTTCTGGGACATACTGCAAAGAACCTTGAAAAAAGAATTACCGTTAAGTCCACATGGCATCCGTTTTCTTTCGGTTAAAAACGAGGCAGGTGTACCTTATGATCTTATCATGCTTCTGGGCCTGCACAGTATATGGAAAACCCGATGTGCCTTTCAAAACGCGGATGTAGAAGTGCTAGCTGTGCGCGAATATTTTTGTAAATCTGTGTGCCATTTTCTTGAAATGCTGAAAAGCCAAGAGGATGTGCCAGACTGGATTGGGTGCATTGAGCGATTGTTACGAATGCCCAAGTTTTGATTAATAGTAAGCCAAGAGCTGACGATACCTTAATGAATTCTGTGGGTGTATTTTGTGACGCATTTAAATTTGGACCAATATGTAAATATGTAAAATGCGAACAGTCATGATATGCAAAGCAATAAAGAAAAAAAATCGGCCATACCATGCTGAATGCGCCGGTTCTCGTCCGATCACCGAAGCTAAGCAGCATTGGGCTCGGTCAGTACTTGGAAGGGAGACCACCTGGGAACACCGAGTGCTGATGGCAACTTTTTACTTCTCAAACTTTTTTTTTTGCACAGAAGGAACAGAAAGCGGAGAAGGGTGTTGTTTATTCTTGCGACGACATTGGTTGCCCGTTTAACACGCGAACATTAGCATACGATTAGCCAATCACAATTTGATGCGTGCGCACATGGGTTTATCTTTGGCACCCAGTGCGCATGACATACTCCATTTTTTCAATCTCCCTTCATCTTTTCTTTTTGCTATTTTTGTTAAGAGAAGACAGAGGGGCGGGGTGGGGGCGTTGTTTAACTTTTCGTCGTCATTCGTTGCTCGTATCACTGCGCGCACGCGGAAACTTAATCCTTGCGCACACGGGTTTAACTTTGACGCGCGTGCAGTTGGTGTGTGCGATATCTCTAATCGGAAGAACACCGAGGGCACATGGCACATTCTTCTGTTTTAATCTGCCTTTATGTGTGCTTTTTTTGGCTCAGAGGAAAAATAGAGGGGCGGGGGAAGAGTTCGAGGGTGTTGTTCAACTTTTGCACGTCATTCGTTTCTCACGAAGGAAATTATTGCGTGTGTATTATGCCGGCGCACGTTTGCTTAGCTGTATAGCGCGCATGGCAGTTCGATCGTGTGAAATCTCTACTCGACAGTATTTATTGCCGGTTTGTACAATAGCTTCAAGAACATATATTTGTCGGTATATGATGTTCATATGATTATGGGATACGCCGTAGTGGACTGCTCCGGAAATTTTGACGTCGTGGGTTCTTCTTGTTTGTTTGTTTCAAGGTGCGCCAAATATAAGCTAAGCTCACGGGCCTCAAACATTTCCGCCTCTACAGAAAATGCGGCCGCCGAGGTCGGGATTCGACACTGCGTGACTTGCGGGCCAGCATCGAGTGCCAAGCCAGTATAGACCACAGTGGCGGGTGTCTTGGTCTTCCAAACATACCTGCTTTATATCGGTCACTTGTGTGCGGCTCAGTTATAAAAGCCGACGCAACAGACGTTCTTAAATTTACGGAAAATCCCTTAACGAGCATGGCCGGTGGCGGCGGCCCGCAAGCGCACACACATCCGTGCGTAAAGGTTGGCGCACTCGTGCTTTTCGCCCCAACGAAGGAACAGAGAGAGCTTTCAGTCGGAAAATCACAGCGGGTATAGCCACGCACCTTCGAAGTTTTTTGCCAAGAGAATTTAACGCGTTGCATAAGCCGTTATTTTAGCTTGACAAGATGGAAATCGCCTACAGTTTGTTATAAGTAGTGTTGCGGAACGGCCTGTTCTCGCCATCGGCCATAGCATGCTCATTCTTCTTCCGGCAGCGCAAGCGAACGAACGTGGAATCATGAGCTCCGATGGAGCGGCGAACGCGGCCCGCGTCGGCCGCGGAAACAGGATTGACGATGCAGATAAGGACTACGAGATCGTGCTGCCTACGTTGCCCACTGGCCGTGTTGTATTGAACACTTTGTTTCTGCACGGTGATGTGCGTGAGCGTCCCTACAGAGTCGAGGACTTTAGAGACGCCCTCGAGACCGTTGGAGTGCTACCCGACATCGTCGCCTTAGGGGCGTACCAGATTAACCACGTCTGGGCGGTCACCCTCACCAGCGGAGAAGCGACAAGGAAACTGGCCGCGCGGAAAGAATTGAAGGTAAAGGGCCGCCGGTGCATAATTATTGATCCCGAAGACCAGCAAGTAAAGCTCCGCCTGCATTGGATGCTCTACGGCGTCCAAGACGAGGACATCCGGACAGCTTTCGCCGCGTTCGGTAACGTCACTGAAGTGACGCGAGAACGGTGGCGTGTGCAAGGCATGAGGGAGAAAGGATCGACAACGAGAAGCGTGCTGCTAAAGCTGAAGCCGGGAATGAAGGTGGATGACCTGCCCCACCAGGTGCGAGTCGCCGGTGAGTTGGCCCTCGTCGTCGTTCCCGGGCGGGCGATGCAGTGTTTGCGTTGCCACAGCACGGGCCACGTGCGTCGAGATTGAAGGGTGCCCCGCTGCTCGAAATGCCGGCGTTACGGACATGCGGACGCTGACTGCGTCCGTACTTACGCGTCGGCGACCGGGATTCCAAGGGCTGACGAGCACGACGAACTCATGGACGTCGCCGAGGCTGAGGAAGCGGCCAGGGGAACCGAGGAGACAAGAAAACAGGCGGGGCTTTCCAGCGATGACGCCCCGAAACGAGGTTCTCCGGCAGACCAACAGCCTGAAGCTGACGTGACTGGGCCTCCATGCACCCAACCAGTAGGACAGGGTTCGCTGGCGGCCAAGGAACGGGACGCCGGTGAACGCGACCTACCAACGCCGCAAGGAGCGGCGAGTGAAGTCGACTGGTGGACCGGAACGATGGGGAAAGCGTCCAAGGGCGGTGATTTGAAAAGTCCGAAGGACCTACAATCCGAAAAGAGCGGCGTACAAGCACCAACCAGCCTGGCTGTTGCATCGAAACGCCCCCACCCTCCGAACAGCAATGACTGTCCTGAGGAGACGCTGGCCGGTGTCGAGGAACCCCCTGCAAGGGGGGGGGGCGCTGCGAGCGCTCGACGGTGACGGACGCACTCCACATCGCCTCCGTAGATTTCCTGCTATTTCTGCGGACATCCACCTTGGTACCCCTGAAACTTGGATTTATCGTCACCGCCAAGTTCTCCGCTTCGCCTAGATAACACCTTCGTCCAGGTGGGTCCAGTTTTGACAACTTGAGGGACGTCCTTCACTCCCGGCTACAACGCCGCCTCGCTTAAGGGCTCTCAGCCCGGCGATGGCGGCCGCTAACGTGGTTACGGGCTGTGATCCTGCCTCAAGCCAAACGCTGTTCATGGAGATTTCATCCTCCGAAAACACTAGGCCATCAGAAGATGAATACCTCGACGACATGGTGAGACTGTGGCAACGCAAGCAAGCGAAATCGAAGTCTGCGTCTCAACAACAACGAGACGCCACAGCGGGCCACCATTCCCCAGCCTTGCAAGGAACGCCGGCGCGCCATCCCTCCGGTGGTGTGCCTACCTCTGCTCTGTCCTCGCAGCCAGCAAAGCAACGCAAGTGGCGTCCGCGTCAAACTCCTCGCCTCTCTCGCGACGACTACATCGTGGTAGTGAAACCTCGCGTTCCCTGCGAGCTACGCACATTTGTCCCGGCCGATCGCGCGGGCGACGCCATCCGCAGCTACCTCGGCGACCGGACTACCACGCAAATTCAAGTGTGGCCAATCTGGGAACAGAACATCTTGGTCTGTAGCACCACCATTTTGCCTATGGCACAGCGGCTCCTCGGGGACTTCCAGCTGCAAGTGGGGGATCAGTAGCTGCCCGTTCGAGGCCACGCCAAGGCACCAGGGGATACATGCAAGGGCGTCATCAACGTTAACCCTGCTGAAAGCCCGGAGAAAATAAAGTCTGAACTGTATTGGCCTCGAGGCACTATCCTTGCGGTCGGCAAACTCGGAGATTCCGCGGCGGCGGTGGTGACTTTCGAGGGCACGAAGTTACCCCACTTCCTCTTCTACCACTGCGTGGCGACGTATATCCGCGCCTACAACAAAACGGTCCCTGTTTGCACCAATTAAGTGCGGTACCATCGGTCATCGACCACCTCAGTGTCCTCACCCCGCTCCAACCCAGTGTGCCAAATGTGGAACCCCCGCACCTGCAGGTCTCAATGCCCACGACTGCCACCCCAAGTGCCTCCTCTGCCACAGCGCCCATGAGACTGGGACCAGTGGCTGCACGGCAAAATATCGAGAATATCGGAAACGCAAGCAGCCCTCAACATCTCCTCGAGGGACCACCTCATGTTCGTCACAGTCAGGCAGCAGCACCAACCTGCATCATTCGGCTCCACCACTCCACGCCGACACTCAAGCATTCCCACCGCTCGAAGCACCAGCGGCGGTACCTCAGGTGAGCAGTTGGGCAGGGAAAGCTGCTTCTAAGCCTCTCTCACCCCCTTCTGTCGATCCTCCTTCTCCCGAACTTGCGGCCCTTCGCCAGCAAGTTGCGGCACTTCAAAAGCAAAATTCCCTTTTAACTAAACGACTCGAACTCTTAAATCAGCGACTTCAACCCCAACAACAGTGTACTGCAAGGCCATCCGGTATTGCCTCCTCTGTCCAGGCGGCTACGCCAGCTACGTCCAAGCTTAGTCCTCGCGCTAAGTCCACTCCCATTAAACCGCCGGTTCAAGCAGCCATGTGTACTCCAGCACTCGGAACCGGTGCCACATCTACTCCAGAAGCTCTTGAGGCTCCTGGGGCACCTCAGGTTCTCTTGCCCCCTAACCAAACTCTCCCTAGCGAAGAGCACACCCCGCGCGTAGAGGAACGCCTCACGCGCGTCGAAGCTTCGATTAATCACCTCCTCACCAGCTTCTCGGTCCAACTCATAGTAGTAGAGGTTACCCAGGCTATTCAAGCCTGGGCAATCACCCAGTTTCAACCCAAGGCATCGCGTTCCCGCTCCTGCTCGGTGAGCAGTGAGGGTACAGCTCCACGGCGTCGTCGTAAGGTGGCTACCACCACCACACCGCCGTCGGACAATCCGGCCTCCGTGCCCCTCCCTGCCTCTGAGGATTCCGAGCGGGACATGGAGGACCAAATATAAAACCTAAGACAGTCACGATGGCTACCAATCTCACGTCCCGTTCAAACATTGCGTCTAAATTCGAGATCATACAGTGGAACCCTGGAGGCTTCGGGAACAGGCGAAAGCGTTCACATCTTTCCCTTTTCCTCAGCTCACTTGGCTCTCAGCCGGCCGTCTTGGCGCTCGAAGAATCTGGCCCTGCTCCATCCCTTTCTGGATACTGCTCCTATGTAGGCGGCACCACCACATGCCTCCTCGTGCATAAAGCTTACACGGCGATACAGATTGACCTCGATCTGGATCTTCCTTACGACTACTGCATGATATCAGTGCTGTCTCAGCGGAGGGGCCAACCATCAATACATATCTTAAACGTGTACTGTCCCCCTCGCCTTGCGAGGGCTTCGTTCGCGCATCTCTTCCATCGGGCGCTGCGTATAGCGGCCCGACAACCACTGGTGATTGTCGGGGACTTTAATGCCCCCAGCCCTCACTGGGGTTACCACTACGAGAAGGCCCGGGGCAGAGAGCTCAAGGAGCTCATTTCCTCGCTGAGCCTGACGCTTCTTACCGATCCGGCACAACCCACATGTTCCGGCAACTCGGTCACGCGAGACACATGTCCCGACCTCTCCCTCACCCGTCACATCCGCGATGCTACATGGGAAAATTTAGGCGAAACCCTAGGCAGCGATCACTTTTTACTCCGCATTTCGTTCACACCGCGGCAGAAAATGCGCCAACACTGGGGCCAAGCCCGTCTCACCGATTGGACTCAGTTCAGAATGCAACCATTCCCCGCCGGCCTCTCCTCGACCGAATATGCAGCGTGGGCATCATACGCTCTTCATATGAAACAAGCGAACACTCGCACCCTTGCAACCTCTAATTTGACTCCTGCAATCTATCCACACCTCCTACATCTTTGGCAAGCTCGCCGCGGGCTCATAAGGCGCTGGAAACGCAACAAACTTAATCGGAAACTTCACGCTCGCATTGAGGCGCTCACTGCAGAGGCGGCCGCATACTCCGCACAACTTTCCGATGCTAACTGGGCAGACACCTGTTCGAAGGCTGCAAACCAGATGAGCTCTAAGAGTGCGTGGCGACTCTTTAGAAGCCTTCTCGATCCCTCCACCACCAGGGGAGAAACGCAACTCCAGCTCCACCGTGTTCTGCATGCCTTTCAGGGCACTACGGATGAACTCGCGCGAGAACTTTGTGACCGCTACATCTGCCACACAATTGATCCCGCAGGCCCAGCATATACGTATTCCGGCGCCCCTAACACCGACCTCGACGCCCCATACACGCTTTCTGATTTACGATTTGCACTCACGAAAATGCGACGGGGCACGGCCCCTGGACGCGACGGAATCACAGTATCGCTCCTGGCAAATCTTCCCGACCAAGCACACCTCTCGCTACTCCACCTTATAAATTTGATATGGGACGGTTCTCCGCTTCCAACGGAATGGACCACATCGGTCGTGACATTCATTCCCAAATAGGCAAAGTCCGTTAGTATTGAGGCACTGAGACCCATCTCACTTACGTCTTGCGCAGGCAAACTCATGGAAACCATGGTTCGCGAACGCCTTTCCGCCTACTTGGAGGCCAGGAGGACCTTTGCCGACACGATGTTTGGCTTTCGCCCGCATCTGTCGGCGCAGGACGTCCTGCTCCAGCTTGAACACGATATCATAGAGCCGACTACTATGCGCCATAACGATAAAGCCGTGCTCGCTCTCGATCTCCGCGGGGCGTTCGACAACGTCAAACACAGCACTATACTCACTAACCTGTCTACCACAAACTGCGGGCAGAAGACTTTCAACTACATTCGCGCCTTTCTATCACATCGCACCGCCTTCATCCGCCTTAATTCTACCGAACATGGCCCGTACTTATTAGGCACGCGGGGTACACCTCAAGGGGCAGTCCTGTCTCCGCTGCTTTTTAACCTGGCGATGATGAACCTCCCCTCTCTTCTAAGCGAGGTCGAGGGAATACAACACGCACTATATGCGGACGATATCACAATCTGGACCAACACCGGCTCCTTAGCGCAAATCGAAGAACGCCTGCAAAAGGCTGCCCTTCTGGCGGACACCTACGCAGGGTCATGCGGCCTGGAGTGCTCTCCAGCTAAATCGGCTCTTCTTTCAGTCTCTTCGCTACCGCCGCCTCAAATTTTTCTTCCGTCCGGGCCCGTCCCGTCAGTGCAAAATATTCGGGTTCTTGGCCTTCACCTCACATCGTCCTTGGATCCAAAGGGCACAATAGCAGGCCTCAGACGCACCAGCGAACAGGTGAGCCGCATGATACGGCGAGTTTCTACCAAGCGCGGCGGCCTCCGCGGGTCTCAGTCCCTCCGATTGGCCCACGCGTTTGTGACCAGTCGCGTCCTCTACGCCTTGCCTTACCTTCGCCTGCGTCGTCGACACGAGCACCAGCTGGACGTCCTTCTTCGTTCAGTATACAAACGCGCTCTGGACCTACCCATTGCAACTTCCAACAGCCGATTCGCGGCTCTGGGGGTACACAACACCTTTGCAGAGATGCGCGAAGCTCATCGCGTTAACCAAATCAATCGACTGTCGCAGACGCCTTCAGGGCGCCGTCTTCTACACAGACTTGGCCTTAACCCGATATCTGACCAAGACCCTCTGCAGCCGGTACCAGAGCTCTGGCGTCAAAAGCTATGGGTGGAACCTCTACCCCGTAATATGAACCCCGACCTCCATCCTGGCCGTAGACTAGCACGCGCCGCGGCCCTTCATACGCGACACTCCGATCGTCCTGGTGTTTTCTACGTGGACATCTCGGGTCCCTCCCCCTCGGGTCACTTCACGGCTGCCGTGATTACAGAGGGCAAACACGTCGATGGCCTCTCCTTTCGAGCAGACACAGTAACGCACGTTGAAGAGGTTGCCATAGCTTTGGCCGCCTCTCATCCTGCCTCACGCACCATCCTGACGGACTCGCGCTCGGCCTGTTCTCAGTACCTTCAGGGTTCCATTGCCCCGCTGGCGGCTAGCCTGCTACAGGCAGCCTCTTGGTGCTTTAACCCTCATCCCATTCGTATAGTCTGGACCCCAGGCCACTCGGGCCTGCCCGGCAACGAGGCGGCAAATTCCGATGCCCGCGCTTCTCCTGTCCGGGCCGTTGCCCCTCCATGTCCCGAGACGGAATCTGGCAATACCAACCTGACGCGCTTTCGCGAAATTTTGGCTTATTACCGGGCTTCGCGCCGCCTCTACCCGGACACCGCACGCGGTTTGGAGAAAGCGGACGAACGACTGCTACGCCGCCTGCAGATGAACACCTTTATCAGTCCGGCGGTCGCCAGGCACTTTTTGCCGGAAATCAATGGCACCTGCTCGACCTGTGACGTCCTCGCCGACACATATCACGTCGTAGCATCGTGCCCACTTAATCCCGTTCCTTTCTCATCCCCTTTTCCTATCCCAACTAGAGAGGCTTGGGAGGAGCACCTGCTCGGCTGCTCTACCATGGCTGCACAACGCTCCTTGGTGGAGCGCGCACGGGCAGCTTCCAGCTCCACTGGCGTCCCGGAATAGGGTCTTGCCACTCTAGCACGCCGATGGGCCACGTCGGCATTCTCTAGTAGACTTCTTCTGAAATAAATGTTTTTTACCACCACCAACCTGCAAAGACGCCACAAGTACGGCGTTCCACCCTCCGGCCGCGCCCGAACATTCCTCCCGACAAGCGCGGCGGCAACGTCGAGCAAGTTGGGCCAGTTCAAGGCTCGGCGTCGGACTTTAGCCCTGGTGATGGAGCCGTCTAGCCAAGTGCTAGACGCGAGAGGTGGGCCTAATGCTGCTGGTCTCTCTCCCTATCGGCAAAATGGCACCTGTTTGTCCGTTAATTGTCGCGACCATTAACGTTAGAGGATTGTCAGGAAAGAGAAAGCAGAGCCAGCTTTACCGACTTCTAACTGAGCGTGACATAGACGTCCTGGCAGTTCAGGAAACCAAAGTGGACGGCGAGGAGGAGACTAGCAGCATGGTTCAACGTTTCGCGTCCAGATTTTATGTTGTCGTGAGTCACGCAATAGGCACATCGGCTGGCTGCATAATTTTGTAAAGAAGTTACCGGGGCTTGAAGTGCTCGACCACTTTTCGTGTTCGGCTGGCCGATGTGCTGCGCTTGATTTTTCACTGAACAACGCGTATTGGCGTATTTTGTGTATTTATTCGCCTAATAAGGTTGAGGAAAGGGCTCACTTCTTTCTTGGTTTGGAGGATCGGCTAGCTGTAGGAAAGCATTTTATTATGCTTGGCGATTTCAACTGTGTCCTCAGTGCGCGAGACAAAACAAGCACTCGAGCTTTTAGAGATAAAAGCACCAGCGTTCTGACACGCATAGTTGAAAAGTGTGAGCTTGAGGATGTCGCGGAAAGCCTCTGTGGCTCGGGTGCAGTAAAGTACACGCGCTTCGAAGGCTCTAGCCATGCAAGGTTGGACCGGATTTATGTGTCTTTGGAGATCCTGACGGAGTGTTCCAATTATGAAGTAGTGCCTGGTTCCTTTTCGGACCAATGTTTAGTCCAGTGTTCTATTGGAAGTTTAAAGAAACGTAACTTTTCATGGGATCTATGGAAACTAAACGATAGACTGTTGCAAGCCGAAATTTTCATTCAGGCCGTAAATGATGAGATTAGCAACTTAGACCCTAGCAAAGGCCTGCACCTTTGGCAGCAATGGGAATTACGTAAGGAGACTTTAAAATTGAAAGCGATAGACAGGGCAACGCGTATACGGTACGATTACAAAAAGGAAGAAGCAGATTTAAAAGCTCTGCTCGATAAGCTTGTCAAGTATGAATGCCGAGAACCCGGCAAATGGTCAGAAGACGTTCGAAAAGTGAAGCAAAAAATAGAGCGACCGGACGAACAGCGTTATCGCGGCGCCCTGGTGAGGGCAAGTGCGGATGACTCAGCTGCCGGTGAAATTCCCTCGAAGCGTGCGCTCGGCTTGGAAAAAGCACGAGCCGAGACGAACCACGTTCGGGAAATCGAATGGGGAGGAAAAATATCAACAGATACAGACGATATCAAAACGGCGTTTCCCGAGCATTATAAGGCATTGTTCACTGTGCGGGACGTAGATTTCGAGAAATTCGAGCACGACTTTCTGCCTCTCATTCGCCGCATCGAGGACGAAAGGAAAGAGTATTTAGAGCGGGTAATAACGGAAGTCGAGGTAGAAGAAGCGATTGAAAAGTTAAATCCTGGGAAATCGCCTGGGCCTGATGGGTTAACGGCTGCTTTTTACAAAACGTTCAAGCACGAACTGAGCCCGATACTGACAGTTGTTTTCAATGAAGCATACAAATTGGGCACATTGCCTCCGTCGTACCGGTCGTCCCATACTGTATTAATACCAAAAACCGATAACGTCGACAAACTAAGATCTGTCACAGCGTACAGACCGATAGCTTTGACTAACGTCGAATATAAGATATATATGAAAGTATTAGCACGCAGACTACAGACTGTGATTCGGGGTATCGTCGGACCTCATCAAACATGTGGTATTAAAGGGCGGTCTATTGTCACCAATATCCATAAAGCACGGAGCATACTAGAATGGTGTGATTATGCACTTGAGCGGGTCGCCATTCTGCAAATTGATTTAGAAAAGGCTTTCGACTGTGTAGACCATAGGATTTTGTTTGCAATTTTAAATCACGTTAATCTTGGTTCCGTTATCTGCGAGGGAGTGGCTCTGGCGTACCAGAACTGCACTACGAGATTGATTGTAAATAAGAGACTGGGGGCACCCATCAGTGTGCAACGTTCGGTTCGCCAGGGCTGCCCCCTCAGCCCCCTTCATTTTTGTATTTACATTGAAACGCTGTGCATGAAAATAATCAGAGACAATGGTATCCTTGGTTTTAACTTACAAGCCGCAGAAGTGAAACTGCTGGCTTATGCAGATGATATTGCTATCTTTACTCGTGACCAGCGGAGCATCACACACTCTGTCCAATGTGTCCGTGAGTTCAGCCTAGTTACCGGTAGTGGCGTGAACTGGGGCAAGTGCCTTGGGCTCTGGCACGGGTCGTGGCCAGCGAAACCTGACCACTTCGCAAACATGCCTTGGGTGACGACCCCAGGCAAGTACTTAGGCGTTCCACTAGACTGTTATCGCGACAGCGATCAGTATTGGAAAGGGCAGGTTAAGGAGACACGAGAGAAAGTGGAGAAGTGGAAAGGAGGCGCCCTTTCGATCTTTGCCAGAGCCACAATTTGCAACTTGTTTTTCATCAGCAAGTTGTGGTACGTTATGCAGGTCATACATTGTTCACGGACTAATGTGCAGAAACTGCACAGGATATTTGCGACATTTATTTGGGCGTCTGAATGGGAGCGATGCAGTCGCACAAACTTGTTTAGACGGGTGAAACACGGAGGTCTCGGACTAGGCCACCTCTTTCTACGACAACTAGTTAACCGGTTTTTGTTTTTTAGAGATGCGACAGACTCTTTTCTACGCACAGTATGTCAACTCAGACTAGCAGGCGCACTCCCTGAATATGTTGTTTCAACCCAACATTGTGTGGGAGGGATCAGGGGTTTTTATAAAGAAATTGTGTTCAGTGTAAGGTTTCTCACTGTACGTTTTTTACGAGAGTATCTGGCTGCCGTAAGACGAAAAGAACTTTATTTTGCGTTATGCGATATCGTTTTTCCAGTGCCTATATACCGATCTTCATTCAGTGGAGGCCCAGGTAGCGATGTTCTAAAGAGGGTTAAAAGAATGCAAGTCATGCCGGGTGCCAAAACCTTTTTCTTCAAGCTGCATAGTGGGACACTGCCTGTTAAAACGTTTTTGGAGAAAAAAGGGTGCTATTTGCCTTGGGGTACCCATTGCTTTATTTGTAAGCTGCCAGAAACGGTAGACCATGTTTTTCTACATTGTTGGGAGGGGGTTTATTTTTGGGATGTTTTGCAGAGATCAGTGAAAAAAGATTTCCCTTTGGACTCGCATGGCATTAGATTTCTAAATGTAGACAACGATGACGGGGCTCCTTTCGACGCGGTTATGCTCATGGGCCTCCATTGCATATGGAGAGCGAGAATGGCAGGTTGCCACTGTGATAAGGACGCACGGCCGGCATATGTCTATTTCAGAGAAAGCATTCACTGGTTCCTTGAGATTTATAAAACGGCACCGGAGCCACCAGTATGGCTTCCAAGACTTGAGCCTCTGCTGACTTTGAGAGTGTTATAGTAACGAAATCAGCACCATGCTGGTTGACTGTTATGTTATCATGTAAATATTGTACATTTCATACTTTCTTACCAGTGTCACTTGTACTATGTGGTTGGTACGAAAGCAGGTAACAAAGAAAAAAAAACGGCCATACCATGCTGAATGCGCCGGTTCTCGTCCGATCACCGAAGCTAAGCAGCATTGGGCTCGGTCAGTACTTGGGAGGGAGACCACCTGGGAACACCGAGTGCTGATGGCAACTTTTTTACTTCACAAACTTTTTTTTGCACAGAAGGAACAGAAAGAGGAGAAGGGTGTTGTTTAATCTTGTGACGTCATTGGTTGCCCGTTTAACACGCGAACATTAGCATACAATTAGCCAATCACAATTTGATGCGTGCGCACATGGGTTTATCTTTGGCACCCAGTGCGCATGACATACTCCATTTCTTCAATCTCCCTTCATCTTTTCTTTTTGTTATTTTTGTTAAGAGAAGACAGAGGGGCGGGGTGGGGGCGTTGTTTAACTTTTCGTCGTCATTCGTTGCTCGTATCATTACGCGCACGCGGAAACTTAATCCTTGCGCACACGGGTTTAACTTTGACGCGCGTGCAGTTGGTGTGTGCGATATCTCTAATCGGAAGAACACCGAGGGCACATGGCACATTCTTCTTTTTTAATCTGCCTTTATGTGTGCTTTTTTTGGCTCAGAGGAAAAATGAAGTGGTGAGGGAAGAGTTCGAGGGCGTTGTTCAACTTTTGCACGTCATTCGTTTCTCACTAGGGAAATGAATACGTGTGTATTATGGCTGCACACGTGTGCTTAACTGTGGCGCGCATGGCAGTTCGATCGTGTGATATCTCTACTCGACAGTATTTATTCCCGGTTTGTACAATAGCTTCAAGAACATATCATATTTGTCGGGGTATGATGTTCATATGATTATGGGATACGCCGTAGTGGAGTGCTCCGGAAAGTTTGACGTCATGGGTTCTTCTTGTTTGTTTGTTTCAACGTGCGCCAAATATAAGCTAAGCTCACGGGCCTCAAACATTTTCGCCTCTAAAGAAAATGCGGCCGCCGAGGTCGGGATTCGACCCTGCGTGACTTGCGGGCCAGCATCGAGTGCCAAGCCACTATAGACCAGAGTGGCAGGTGTCTTGGCCTTCCAAATATTCCTGCTTTATATCGGTCACTCGTGTGCGCCTCAGTTATGAAACCCGACGCAACAGACGTTTTTAAAGTTACGGAAAATCCCTTAACGAGCATGACCGGTGGCGGTGGCCCGCAAGCGCACACACATCCGTGCGTAAAGGTTGACGCACTCGTGCTTTTGCACCCCAACGAAGGAACAGAGAGAGCTTTCAGCCGGAGAATCACAGGGGGTATAGCCACGCACCTTCGAAGTTTTTCGCCAAGAGAATTTAACGCGTTGCATGAGCCGTTATTTTAGCTTGACAAGATGGAAATCGCCTACAGTTTGTTATAAGTAGTGTTGCGGAACGGCCTGTTCTCGCCATCAGCCATACCATGCTCATTCTTCTTACGGCAGCGCAAGCGAGCGGACGCAGAATCATGAGCTCCGACGGAGCGGCGATAACGGCCCGCGCCGGCCGTGGAAACAGGATCGATGGCGAAGATGATAAGGACTACGAGATCGTTCTGCGTACGTTGCCCACCGGCCGTGTTGTACAGAACACGTTGTTTTTGCACGGTGATGTGCGTGAACGTCCCTACAGGGTCGAGGACTTCTGAGACGCCCTGGCGATGGCCGGAGTGCTACCCGACGTCGTCGCGTTAGGTGCGTACCAGATAAACCACGTCTGGGCCGTCACCATCACCAGCGGTGAAGTGACGAAGAAACTGGCCGCCATGAAAGAATTGAGGGTCAAGGGTCGCCGGTGCGTGATTATTGATCCTGAAGATCAGCAGGTAAAGCTTCGCCTGCATTGGATGCTGTACGGTGTCCAAGATGAGGACATCAGGACAGCCTTCGCTGCGTTTGGCAATGTCACTGAAGTGACTCGCGAACGGTGGCGTGTGCAAGGCATGAGGGAGAAAGGCTCGACCACCAGAAGCGTTCTCCTAAAGCTGAAGCCGGGAGTGAAGGTGGATGACCTCCCCCATCAGGTTCGAGTCGCCGGTGAGTTGGCCCTCGTCGTCGTTCCCGGGCGGGCGATGCAGTGTCTGCGTTGCCACGGCACGGGGCACGTGCGCCGAGATTGCAGGGTGCCCCTCTGCTCGAAGTGCCGGCGTTACGGACACGTGGACGCGGACTGCGTCCGCACCTACGCGTCGGCAACCGGGCTCCCTAGGGCTGACGAGCATGACGAACTTATGGACGTCGTCGAGGCCGAGGAGGCTGCCCAGGGAACCGACGAGACGAACAAGCAGACGGGACCACAGGCGTCGTCATCGCCTTCCGGCAGTGACCCCTGGATTGTTGAAGTTCCGGAAGCGAGACCAGCACCCGTAGGAGACACCGGGAAGGTTGTAGCGGCAACGCCTGTAAGAGTGTCTTGCGACTCCATTGTGGCTACCGAGGCGACGGTGTGCTCCGCAGCTCGCCAGGCCGGTGAGCTTAAAAGCCTGAACGAGCCATTGCTCGAGAAGAGCGGCGCCCCTTCATCGAACAGTGTGGCTGCTTCGAAGCGGCCCCACCCCCAGGCGAGCAAAGGCGGTGATGAGACGGAGGTGCCGGGTGTCGAGGAACCTCCCGCTAAAACAGCCCAAGGACGGCGGCCTTCCCTTCGGCCGCGCCCGAACCTGACGGCCGACAAGCGAGTCGGCAATGGCGACAACGTGGGTCAAGGCCCCACCGTTCCGCCGGACGACAATGCCAGCGATGGCGCCGTCTAGCCTTGTGCTAGACGCGAGAGGTAAGCGCCATGCTGCAGGTCTCCCTTCCTTCCGTTAAAATGGCGCCTATAATTCCGTTAAAGGTCGCTACCATCAACGTTAGGGGTCTGGCAACGAAAAGAAAGCAAACCCAGCTTTATAGACTTGTAACGGAACGAGATATAGACGCCCTAGCAGTGCAGGAGACAAAAGTTCAAGTTGATGAGGAGACCGGCAGCATGGTGCGACTTTTCGCGTCAAGGTTTTTTGTGGTTGTCAGTCACGCTGTAGGTACATTGGCTGGCTGTATTCTTTTTGTAAAGAAGCTTCCGGGGCCGCAAGTTAACGCCCATTTCTCCTGTGCAGCTGGCCGGTATGCTATGGTTGACTTCTCACTGAATAACACCGAGTGACGTATTATGTGCGTGTACGCGCCCAAGAGGGTAGGAGACAGGGCCCTTTTCTTCAACGGCCTAGAACAGCAGCTTGGCGAAGGAGAGAAGTTAGTAGTTTTGGGCGATTTTAACTGCGTTTTGAGTGCACATGACAAGACAAGCACTCGAAGTTTCAGAGATAACAGCACGGTCGTGTTGGCACGGATGCTTGAGGATTGGTGCCTTGAGGATGTTGCAGAGTGTCTCGAGTGTGTGAGTTCGGTTAGGTTCACGCGATTTGAGGGCCCCAGTTACGCGAGACTCGATCGCATTTACGTATCTGTTGACATTCTACCGATGTGTTCTAGTTATGATGTTGTCCCGGTGTCATTTTCTGACCACTGTGCAGCCTTGTGCTCGATTGGAACTGTAAAGAAACGAAATGGGTTCTCGTGGGAAACATGGAAACTTAATAGTAAGCTTCTCCAAGACGAAGAATTTACTTTATATGTAAAGGAGGCAATTAGCGAGATAGACGCCAGCAAACACCTTCACATTTGGCAGCAGTGGGAGCTTTGCAAGGAAACTTTGAAATTAAAAGCCATTGAAAGGGCCACGTGCATCCGACTTGAGGAGAGAAGAAAAGAGACTGAATTGAAAGCGCTTCTCGAAAAGCTAGTGAAGTATGAAGGTTTAGCCCCCGGTAAATGGATCGAAGACATTAGAAAAATAAAACAAAAGTTAGAACTGCTGGACGAACAGCGTTATCGGGGTGTGCTCGTGAGAGCAAGGGCGGAAGATACCGCGGCTGGCGAAGCACCGTCTAGACGCGCGCTTGGACTGGAAAAATCACGCGCCGAAAATAACCACATACGGGAGATAGAGTGGGGTGGTATCTTATCAACCGACATGGACGGTATAGCGACAGCTTTCGCGGAACATTATCGCAAGCTGTTCGCATTGCACGTGACTGACTGTGAAGCCTTCAAGGAAAAATTTTTGCATGTCATGCCCCATCTTGATGATGACAGAAAAAAGAGTCTGGAAAGTAAGATAACCATTGCCGAGGTAGAGGAAGCCATAAATGAATTAAACCCGGGAAAGTCGCCGGGACCGGACGGTTTCACTGCCGCTTTTTACAAAGAGTTTAAAGACGAAATCAGCCCTCTTTTGACTTTCATCTATAATGAAGCGTATAAAGTAAATACGTTGCCTCCATCATACAGGTCATCCCATACAGTCCTGATTCCAAAAACAGAGGATGTCCATAAACTGAGATCTGTAACAGCATATCGACCTATAGCTCTGACAAATGTCGAGTACAAAATTTATATGAAAGTATTGGCCCGAAGATTGCAGACGGTTATGAAGAACATCGTCGGGCCGCACCAAACATGTGGCATCAAAGGCCACTCGATTGTCCTAAATATCCATAAGGCACGCAGTGTTCTAGAGTGTTGTGATTACTCTGATGAACGAGTCGCCATTTTACAAATAGATTTTGAGAAGGCATTTGAGTGTATGGATCATAGCCTATTATTTGCTGTTTTGGACCATGCTAATGTTGGTTCTGTTATTTGTGATGGAGTGGCCCTGGCGTACCGAAACTGTACAACAAGATTGATTGTGAATAAGAGCCTTGGGTCCCCCATTAGTGTGCAACGTTCGGTGCGCCAGGGTTGTCCCCTCAGCCCTCTGTTATTTTGCTTGTATATTGAAACCCTTTGCTTAGCCATTCTTAATGACACGCGCATAAATGGCTTCCGGCTACAATCTTCAGAAGTCAAGCTGCTTGCTTATGCTGACGATGTGGCCATTTTTTCAACAGACCAAAGTAGTATTAAACAGGCGGTTGACACTGTTCGCGAGTTCAGCCATGTCACAGGAAGCGGAGTCAATTGGTCCAAGTGTCTCGGGCTCTGGCACGGATCCTGGCAGACGAAACCTAACCACTTTGCAAATGTGCCCTGGGCGACAGTCCCGGGCAAGTACTTGGGCGTCCCGCTCGATGCGTATCGAGACAGTGCCCAATATTGGCAGAACCAAGTTAAAGATTTGCAGGAAAAAGCTGAGAAGTGGAGGGGGGCGAGTCTGTCAATCTTTGCCAGAGCCACCGTCTGTAACCTGTTCTTTATAAGCAAGCTTTGGTATGTGCTGCAGGTGCTGCACTGCTCGCGAACTAATGTGCAGAAGTTTCACCGGATATTCGCTGTCTTGAGAGAGACGCAGGGGGTGCCGACCAGTGCGGACGCGAGAAGATCGGCTCCCGTTTCTGTTAATGTTTTCGTTACGATTTTTGTGGTGCCTGTGCTCGAGCTGCGTTTCATTCGACGCAGTTTCTTCCGAGGATCACGTCGATACCAGACTTTTTCGGTGAGTGGTCCTTTTGCCGAATTATTGGAACTTTTCTTGTGGAACGCGCCGCGGCTCGGCTAACCCTACCGGGCTCAGCCTAGCGTCGACGGCGAGGGGCGGGGAAAAGGGGCAACATGCCCGAAGTAGAGATGGTGGAAGGAGAGGAAATCTCTCACGAAGAAGCCAATAGCCCGGGTTGGACGACAGCGCTGGGCAGGAACAAGAAAGCTCGTGTAGAAACGCCAGTTTCCGCGGGCAACGCATCACATGTGGGCTCGAAGGGAGGCCGCCACACGGCAGCCCCGCAAGGTGCAATGAAGCGCCTCGCAGCTGCATCGAGGCTCTCTCGGCTGCCGAGGGACCATATACGAATTATTGTCAGGCCGAGGGACGGACTTGACGTCAGAAAAGTAAGCCAAATTAGGCTCGCACAGGCTATTGCCATGGCGGCTGCTCTTGCCCCGGCAGAGACGGAAGGGGACATCGTTTGCCCAAACATCGCCCAGAACATTCTCGTAGTCTCCACACCGGAGCAGAAGAACGCAAACGCCTACGCCGCGATTCAACAGATTCGGATAAGCGAAGGAATGTACCATGTGGCGGCATATGTCGCGGCCCCCGTAACACCTGTAAAGGAGTCATACGAGGAGTGCACACTGACATCAGCGAGGCCCAGCTCCAAACGATGATCGTCAACCAGCGAAATCCGAAGGCCCTAGAAGCCAAAAGGATCAAGAACACCACCACTGTGGTAGTGCTTTTCGACGGCATGAAGGTACCAAACTATGTCATATGCGGCGTCAGCATGCTGCGCTGCACGCTCTACAAGCGCCAAACCGACGTGTGCTACGCGTGTGGAGGACTTGGTCACAGGGCCGATGTTTGCCCCAACCCCAACAAGAGGGTGTGCAGGGGCTGTGGGCTCGTGTCTCCACCCGACGATCACCAGTGCTCGCCGAAATGTGCCCTTTGCGGAGGCCCACATCCGACGGCGGACAGAACGTGCAAAGAACGCTTTGAAGTTCCTTACGTCGTGCGACGAAGAAGACAACGGCGCCGAAAGCGCGTCAAAAAGTCTCAGCAACAGCTGGCCGAAGAGGACCGGTCAAGGGATTCCAGCGTGGCAAGTGCTCCCAGGCAGGGGCGTTCCGTCACGCCGGCTGGCCGCAGGCGCGACCGCTCCAGGGGCCGCGCTCGCACCAAAGGGCGCTCTTGCTCCCGGGTACGAATCCAGGAAGTACCTACCTGGGCGGATCGAGCCAAGCCGAAGCCAGCGGCGCCGCCACCAGAGGTAACGCGGGTACCATTGCCAGAGCATAGGGAAGACCCCAGGGTAGCTAAGTTGATCCAAGAGAATGCTTGCCTTAAGGCAGAGATTCAACAGCTGAGGGCTGACCTTGAGTCGTTCCGCAAACATTACTCCTCGCAGGGTGAGAGACAACAGATTCTCCCACCAGGGCACGTGCAGGCGCGCTCGGGAAAACGTAGGGCCTCACCCCCCCAAGGGGAGTGGGATGCTATGGAGACAGAATCCAACAACAAGGCTCTGGAAAGCATGCAGCAATCGATTAAACAACTGGCTGATAGCATGACTACCCTACTGAAAAGGGTGTCGTCTCTTGAAGGTACACAGGCAGCGCTAGCTACGGGTAGCTCGCCTCCGATAGGCCCGAACAGGGCACAGTCGCCTGCAGGCGCGGTAACAGTCAACCCGACAGGAGATTGGCTGTCTCAGAACAGTAATTATGGCGGACAACTCTAATGAACTGGTCATGTGGCAGTGGAACTGTGCCAGTTTCAAAAGGCGCAGGGCTCCACTGCTGCAATTTATTGCTTTTCAGGCGGTCAAACCGCACGTAATTATGTTACTGGAAACTCTCGGTGATGCGCTAACTTTCCCGGGCTATCGAGTCGTCTCGGTGCGCGAGCAAGGGAAGCGTGGTTTGGCAACCTTGGTCGCAAAAAAGTGCTCCTTTCAAGAACACAAACTACAGCTTGGCAACAGCAAGGCTGAGGTCATTATCCTCGAAATAATCCCCAACAGCTGGCTCAAGAACAGCGTATTCCTCCTGAATGTGTACAGCTCGCCGTCGGACAAGCGGCAGGGGTTCGCTTCGATCATGGCAAAAGCGGTGGCTCTGGCCAGGGGGGCCCCCATCGTGGTAGCAGGAGACTTTAATGCTCCGCACGACGCTTGGGGATACGCCAGGCAGTCCCCCAAAGGCAACAACCTCCTAAAAGCCGTATCTAGCTGTTTCTCTTGAATTGATTACGGACCCGCAATACCCGACAAGAATTGGCACATCGGTGGTCCGAGACACAACTCCAGACTTGGCGTTCGTCAAGAACGTCGCCGGAACAGGGTGGCACAATTTGCAAGAGAATCTAGGTAGCGACCACTTCATGGTGGCTAATACCCTAGCAGTCAATGCAGCTCCCCCCAGGGAATTTAAAGTAACGGACTGGGATGCCTTTCGTAAATTGCGGAAGGAGGACCAGGATGAATACGACAGCTTAGACAGCCTCTTTGCAAGGCTCAAAGAGGATGCTAATGCTGTGACCAGGGTTGTCAAAACGAACCTGAGGGTTGATCGGATGGATGCACGCCTCGCGCATCTCTTAGAGGCTAAGAATTCCATCCTGTCCCGGTGGAGGACGCAAAGGCTCAATCGCCGACTTCGAAAGAAAATTGCGCAACTCAATCGCGAGATCGAAGCCTACTCTATTGAACTCTCCAAACAGCAGTGGAATGAAGTATGTTCTTCGGTTGACGGACAGATGAGAGTGGGGGCCAAATGGAACCTCCTCAAACAATTACTTGATGAGTCACAGTCGAAGGGAAATCAGCGATTGGCTATTGACAGAATCGTTCACAACCAAAAAGCGAAGGGACTGTCCGAAAAGGCCCTCCTGAAGAGGTTAGCGGACAGCTATCTTCCGCTGGGCCCTTCCGGCGATGCGGACTATCCGCATTACAGGGGTGGAATGGTGGCGGAGCTGGACGCATCTTTCACTGAACCAGAAATCTGTAAGGTCCTCCACGAGCTCAACGGACGCTCTGCACCGGGCCCGGATGGAATCTCAAATAAGCTCTTACGTAACTTGGACGGCAAATCCATCGAGAAGCTTACCGAGAAAGTCAACAAGATCTGGGAGACGGGGCACGTCCCCGAATCCTGGAAGACAGCTTCGGTAGCACTTATCCCAAAGCCAGGCAAGCCACTGCCTTTGGAGAACATGTGACCCATCTCGCTTACGTCCTGCGTAGGCAAGGTGGCCGAACATGCGATTCACCATCGGGTATCCGAGTACATAGAAAGCAGAGAGCTATTTCCACACAATATGGTAGGATTCAGATCTGCACTATCCACACAGGACGTGATGCTCCTTATCAAAAGACAAATCATTGACAACACCAGGGATATTAGAGGCATACTAGCTCTAGACCTAGCCAAAGCTTTTGATAATATCTCGCACAAGTTTGTGCTTGAGGCAATTTCGGTTATGGGTCTAGGGCAACGGTTCCACACATACGTTAGGGTCTTTTCTCAGGGATCGCAGGGGTACCATTAGGATCGGTCAAATCCAATCCACGGAATTTGATGATGATGATATATGGTGTTTTTTGGCGCAAGGGCCATTTGATGGCCAAAGAGCGCCAGTTCATGCGACAAGGAATGTGGACAATGATTGTGATTAGCGGCTGTATAAGGGCCATAAAATTCCTCGCAGTAAGGCGGGTAAAAACATACAAGTAATAAAATCATGACCATGCCGTGAAAGGTGTGTGTGGTGTGAATAGATAACAAGAGTTGGTGATAATAAAAAACGATGGTGTATATGTATGGCATTAGCACAAGTGCCTCACTGGTTCATACCCTTGCGTGCAAGGGCCGTGAGGCAAGTGCTTTACTGTGTAGCCACCGCAGCAAGAAACCTCCCTGGAGAGGTCATGCTACGGGATGCCCAGGTATATGATATGAAGATTACGAATTTCTTTTAAAAACGCTAACAATGATTTATGACTAAAAAGCGGTTCCCTACCAACGAACATTGCAGGGTGTAAAGGTATATGTTGTCGGTAGGGTAATGGAAAATGTTGTTTTCTTATGGTTTCTAAGTGTTTACACTGGATTAACACGTGAAGGACGGTTAATGGTTCACCACATCTGTCACACAATGGTGGATCGCCACCAGACAAAAGATATGTGTGTGTCGTGTATAGGTGTCCTATCCTGAGTCTCGTTAGTATAACCTCTGTATGACGCGATTTTGATACTGGCAGCCAATGACCAAGGTGTGGCTTAATAATGTGTAGTTTGTTTTGGTGTGTGTGTATTCCACTGGCTCTGCCAGTAGTCCCTGATGTTTCGTTTGAGAGACGGCTTAAGATCAAGGGCCGGGATTAATATGGGTGTAGGGCCAGTGCTTTTGTGGACGGATGCAGCAAGCTGATCCGCCCTCACATTGTCTTGGATCTCACGGTGCCCTGGCACCCAGCACACTACAACATGTTGTTTTAGTGTGTAGAGTGTGCACAAAATGGAGTAAAGTGAGACAAGGACCGGGTTTTTTTGTTTTTAGGACTGTGCAGA
This sequence comes from Rhipicephalus microplus, assembly GCF_013339725.1. Lineage (NCBI taxonomy): Eukaryota > Metazoa > Arthropoda > Arachnida > Ixodida > Ixodidae > Rhipicephalus > Rhipicephalus microplus. The sequence continues at coordinate 33,072 of NW_023613471.1, forward strand.
GCCGTTACCACACTGAGGGAGTCTGTATGAATTACTGCTTTTTGTATTTGTAGTTGTTTGATGTGTTTAGCTGCCACAATATCGCGTAAGCTTCTGCTGTGAAGATACTTGTGCTTAGATGTCGAGGGTCAGCATCCGAAAAGGATGGGCCGACAGCAGCGTAGGACACAGAGGAGTTGGACTTGGAAGCATCTGTAAAGAACTCAGGACGTGTGTATTTGTGTTGAAGTTCCAGGAAGTATGTTCGGATATGGGCAATAGGCGCATGTTTTGTAACTTCTAGAAAGGACACATCGCAGTCTATAGTCTGCCATTGCCACGGTGGCGGATATGCTACAGGAGCCATTAAACTGTGTTCTAGTGAGACTCCAGTTTCCTCGGCTAGACTTTTCAGGCGAACTGAGAAGGGCTGCCTCATCGAAGGCCTGTTTTGAAACAGAATTGAGCTCGACAAATCATTAATAGTAGAGTATGAGGGGTGCTTTTTATCTGCTTTCACCTTAAGGAAATAAACAAAAAGACATATAAGTTCTCTGCAGATGAAGCGACCACTCATTTGACTCAACATAAAGGCTTTCTACGGGCTGGTGCGAAAAGCACCCGTAGAAAGGCGGATGCCCAAATGGTGCACGGGGTCCAGCATCTTTAAAGCACTTTGAGTTGCAGACTGATAAACAACGGCCCATAATCTAAGCGAGTGCGAATGAGGCTTCGATACAGATTTATGAGGCATTGCCTATCACTACCCAAGTAGTACGTGACAGCACTTTTATAACATTCATGGCTTTTAAACATTTTATTTTTAAATTCTTGATGTGCGGAACGAAGGTCAGCTTGTTGTCCAAGATTAAGCCTAAGAATTTATGTTCGGCTTTGACGGACAGACGTTGCCCGTTCAGTCGAATGTCAGGTTCAGAGTGCATGCCTCTCTTCAAAAGAACAAGACACACGTGCTGTTTTGTGGGTTAAGTCGAAATCCGTTTTCATCTGCCCATTGGAGACCTTGTTTAAGCCCAGCTGAACCTGCCGCTCACAACATTGCCAAGTTGCATGACTTAAAGCCAAGCTGAACGTCGTCGACATATGTACAATAAAACATACTGTGGGGGATGGACAAGTACAAAGAATTCATTTTGATAATAAAAAGTGTGCAACTAAGCACACCACCTTGAGGCACGCCTGTTTCCTGGACAAATGTTTGGGAGAGAACACTGCCCACACGGACACGGAATGTCCGGTTTGACAGGTAACTTTCGATTATATGAAACATTCTTCCGCGCACACCAAGGTGGGACAAATCTCTTAGAATTCCAAAACGCCATGTTGTATCATAAGCCTTTTCGATATCGAGGAACACAAAGAGAAAATATTGTTTATGGACGAAGGCGTCTCTGATCTGTGCGATACGAACAAGGTGGTCTGTGGTGGATCTGCTTTCTCGAAACCCGCACTTGAAATGGGTCGAGCAAATTGTTTTGTTTCAAGGATATGTACAAGTCGGCAGTTTATCATTTTTTCGAAGACTTTGCACAAGCAGCTTGTAAGTGCAATAGGCCTATAACTTGAAGCTAAAGAAGGGTCCTTGCCCTCTTTCAAAATGGGGATATTAATAGCCTCTTTCCAGGAGGTAGGGATAGTGCCAGAAAACCAGATAGCATTGTACAAACAAAGTAAGGTTTTTCGTGTTTGGGCTGGTAGGTTTTTTAACATTTCATACACCACACGGTCAGAACCTGGGGCAGAAGTACTGCAGGAGTTTAGAGATGTTCGGAGCTCAGCTAGACTGAAAGCTTGGTTATATGCCTCGTATCTAGTGGATTTGTGTTCTAGTTTCTGCTTTTCTATTCTTCTTCTGTATTTTTGGAAAGTGTCAGTATAGTGGGACAAGCTGGATACCCGTTCAAAGTGTGCACCGAGGAAGTTGCCTGGTCTTCCAAGGTATCACCTGAGTGTTTACGAGTGGAAGTGTGTGTACTTGTTTTCCTGCTATCCTACCGACCATGTTCCAGACTTGGCCTCTTGTGTATATGAATTTATCCCTGATAAAAACTTGTGCCAACTTTCTCTTCTGGCCTGCCGGCGCGTTCTCCTGCCTCGAGATTTTATTTTCTTAAAGATCTCAAGGTTTTCCGCTGTCGGCGAGTTCCGCAGCAACCTCCATGCCCTGTTCTGTTCCTTTCGCGCATTCTGACACTCAGTGTTCCACCACGGGACGTGTCGTTTGCCGAGAAGTCCAGATGTTTGTGGAATGCACTTGGCTGCGGCGTCAGTAAGAAAGGCCGTGAAGTACTGCACAGCTTCATCTATGCCTAATCCGCTATTTCGGTCCACTTAAGTGAGTAATTTTTGAAATTGTTCCCAGTCCGGCTTTGTTCCCAGCCATTTGGGAACATGTGGAGGACATTCATGCATTATTGGTGTACTCAAAACCAAAGGAAAATGGTCACTTCCGTATGGGTTATTTATGACTTTCCACTGAAGTAATGGTACAAGTGAAGGAGATGCGATACTGAGGTCTATGAAGGAGTAAGTATTGTTTGCAAGGTTATGATATGTTTGCCTGTTTTCTACTCAACAGACAAGCACCTGATGAAAAGAGGAACTGTTCGATGAGACGACCTCGTGCATCACATCGACAGTCACCCCATAAACCGCTGTGCGCATTCAGGTCCCCTAGAACCAGATAAGGTTCTGGTAACTCGGCTATTAAAGAGTGAAAATCATGTTTTTCCAGGCGGTGTTGCGGCGGTATGTATAGAGAGCAGATGGTGACGAGCTTATTCAATAGAACTGCTCGAACAGCCACTGCCTCTAGGGATGTTAGTAGTGGTAGATGGCTACATGCTACTCCTCGATTAACAATAATGGCTACACCACCAGATGATGCCACAGCATCATCTCTGTCTTTTCGAAAGACAACATATTGACGCAAAAAATTTGTATTCTTGGATTTTAAGTGTGTTTCCTGTACACACAGCACTTTTGGAGAATGTTTGTTTAGAAGTTCTTGGACATCGTCGAGGTTCGAAGTAGTCCTCTGACGTTCCATTGTATAATTTGTGTCTCCATATGGGAGTGAAGAAGTGCTGTGTGTACGAAAGGAGTGTGGCTGGTGTCTAAAGAGAGAAGTGACTTATCTTACAGAGCCTTTAGAAGGCCCTGTAATTACCGTTTGTCTTTTTTAGAGCGGTCGAAGGAACCCCGCCGCTCTTTTGGCGCAATCTGCGCCGGTGCAGTTGATGTGTCCATCGCCTCAGGAGAGGCGACAGATAATGTTTTCGTTGTAGGCTTCGTTGTGACAGACGGAGCCTTAAACCCCACCGGGCTGGAGGTCGAGGGGACCTCTTTAGTTTGTGTGGTGCCCTGGCTGCTGCCAAGGTTCACAGGCGCCTTCGGTGGGGCTGTATTCAAGGAGGGTGGGGCAGCCGAGGCTGCTCCCCCCATGGGGGCTTGTGCGTTTGCCTCGGCACGCTGGGCGTGGTCCAAGGCATTGCCGAAAACCGAAGTGGTGCTGACCCCCCTCGCGCCACTTCGGCGTACGATGTGTTCCCAGAAAAATGCGGGGAACGCGCTGCCGCGCTTCACGGAAGCTTATGTTCAATTTAAACTTTGTACTAATAATTTCTTTTTCCATTTTTCCAGGCCACGCATGACCTGGAATATGCAGGATGGTCACCCTCACAGTTTGCACAGTGCACTTGTAGCTGACAGTCATCGTCAGCGGTATGACCTTGGTGCCGCATTTTGCGCAGGTAATCTGTCCTCGGCAGCTCTGGGAGCCGTGCCCGAACCTCTGACACTTAAAGCAGCGCCTCGGGTTGGGTATGTATGGTCTAACTGGCAGTTTAAGATATCCTGTTGCTATTTCAGTTGGGAGGGTGCTAGATGCGAAAGTGAGTATGATGTGCTTCGTTGGGATTTCCTTATTTTCTCTTCTTATTTTGATACGCTGCACCTGAATGACATTTCCTCTTTCCAGCCTGTTAGAAGTTCATCATCAGAGAGGTCCATCACGTCTCCATCTGATACAACACCCTTCACTGTGTTCATGGTTCGATGTGGTGTGATTGTGATAGGCTGATCCCCAAATGCTGTGAGTTTATGTAGTCTCTGGTACTGTGCGTTGTCTTTTACTTCAAGTAACAGGTCACCACTGGTGGTCTTTGTGGCCTTGTAGCCTGCGCCCAGCGTTTCCATAAGGCATTTCGATACAAGGAAAGGTGAAATGTTTCTAGCTTTCTTTTCTGTATTTTCACAATGGATACTGTGGTATTTTGGGAAGTTGTCTTTTTTGTTCGGGAGAAATTCAGGAATTACATCGGTGCGCCACCTCTTAGAGGGGCGATTAGTTGTGACAGGGCTAGGGGTTCCCATAAATTTGATAGCTTTTTCGGCGGCCATGCCAGCCACCACCCACCGAGCCCAACAAGGGGACGCTGCGAGACGCGAAGGAGGCGCAAGCGCCAGCCGTACATGGCCGCTATAACCTAATATATCTACCCAAGGTTGGATATTTACACTAGGTTAACCCTTGCCGCCAGGAAAAATTGGAAGTAAAAAGAAGTGAGGAGAATACAGGAAAGATGTAAAGTGAGAACAAAAGACGAAGATGTAGGGAGAGAGAGATAGGAAAAGGCGACTGCCGATTTCCCCTGGGTGGGTCAGCCCAGGGGTGCCGTCTACGTGAAGCCGGGGCCAAAGGGGTGTGTTGCCTCTGCCGGGAGGCCTTAAAGGTCCAATCACCCAGCGTCGGCTCAACCCCCAGGATCCCTTTTCTCCGGACACGGCAAAGCCACGCACGGCTAGGCGTGGGAGGGAGTAGAAACTCCCCCGTTAGCTCGGGTCCGTGGTGTCGCTACACACCAAACGCCACCTGTGCAGGCGCCCCTGCGGGGCACGGAATTTACCTTGGGAGCAAGAGGCACCCCACAGGGGGCAGTTATCTCTCCTCTACTCTTCAATATTGCCATGAAGGGCTCTCGGAGCGACTCGCTACGGTGCGCGGGGTTAACCATGCTCTCTACGCGGACGATATCACCGTGTGGTGCATGGGAGGGTCCGACGCCGGGGTAGAGCAGGCGTTCCAAGAGGCATTAGACATCACGGAGAACTTTCTAGTCGGTCGGGCCTGAGCCTGTCATCGGCAAAGTCTGAGTTACTACTATACAGACCCACCCGACAAGGACTGAGGAACCTCACTCCTTTAGAACAGATTCCCATAGCTTTATACACATGGGATGGACAGAAAATACCCAGGGTGGACTCCATCAGGGTCCTCGGACTCCTGCTAGAGTCCAAGGGAGGCAACTCACGAACTATAGCCCGTATCACCTCCAAGACGGAGAACATGCTTAGGCTCATACTCAGGGTCTCGAACCGCAGGGGTGGGCTGAGCGAGAGCAATCTCCTTCGGCTCTATCATGCATTTCTCATGAGCCACATTAATTATGTCGCTTCGGCGTTGCGCTGGTCCAAAGAGAAGAGGCAAGAATGATACACTAATGCGCAAAAGCATAAAGCGAGTTCTAGGCTTGCCTATCCACACTAGCACCGAGAAGCTCCTACAATTCGGCATGCATAACTCCCTCTCGGAGGTGATAGAGGCCAGCAGATGGCTCAGGTCGTGCGACTATCGTCCTCGAGGGCTGGTAGGCGCATCCTGGAATCCATAGGCTGCGGTCCTACGGCGACTAACCAGCGTAATGTACACTACCACCCTCGATCAGAGGCACGTTTTCGGTAGCTCCACTTCCAAGAAATGTCCACCCACAATACAATGTAGGGCACCGCATAGCTCGGGCCCGTTCCTTATTAAATCAGTTGCAAACAGACCGCATCTCGCGACCTTTGTCGATGCAGCCCAGTACGGGCGTTCGGATCGCTTCGCAGTGGTCTCGGTCGATCGTAGTGGCACACTCCTATGCTCTGCCTCGGTTAGAAAGGTTTCGGCAATGGTGGCTGAGCAAATCGTTATCGCCATAGCAATGAAGGACCCATCGCGTCCTAATGTCTTTACAGATTCGCGTTCCGCAGCTAGAGCTTTCGCCTCGGGCTCGATCTCGCGTGAGGCAGCGGCCATCCTCGGCTGTGAGGGGGCTGCCGGGTTTCACACCATAACATGGTTCCCGGCCCACATGGGGGCCAACTTACATCCTGATGTCCCCAACGCCAATGAGTTTGCCCATGACCGTGCGCGAGGTATCGCTCACCGCGGCGGTCCCGGTGGATTCGCAGGCGGGGACGCCGGAAGATACAGGGACTCGCTACTCACTTTCCACGAGATCATGACTCATTATCATCTATCTCGGAGGACTTTTCCACTTCCTCATCCTCAACCTACGCGACTGCAATCATCGGCCTACAGGATGCATCCAAACGGGGTCTTTCCCTTCGCGTGGCAGGTTCAGCCATTTTTCGCCCAACATCGAGCCGCATTGTCTGGACTGCAGTGAGGTGTATTGCTCATTACCTCATATGCTCTGGCAATGTCCTGCGTTACGTGACGCAGAGTTCAACAAAGAAGAGGACTGGGAGGAAGCCTTAACAGCGGCGACCTCTCGGTTCAACTTCGGGCTGTCCAGAGGGCCTGCGAGAGGGCGGAGGGCCACGGTCTTCCGGTCCTACGTGGGAGCGGCCCGCGACTGCTACGGATTCCCCCTAAACGGGGCCGTTACAACGCAGTTCCTCGGGACCTGAATAAAGTTCTTTGTCTGTGTCTGTCTATTCGCTGTCTTTGTATGGGCTTCCGAGTGGGAACGATGCAGCCGTACCAACTTGTTCAGACGGGTTAAAGACGGGGGCCTTGGCCTCGATCACCTGTTTTTTGTGGCAAATGGTGAAACAGGTTTTTGTTTTTTAGAGACCTTACCGATCTATTCCTGCGTACCCTGTGTCAACTGCACCTCAGTAGATTTCTCCCTGGATATGTTGTGACTACCGAGGCCTGTGCAGGAGGGATTGGTGGGTTCTATCGAGAAGTTGTGTCTAGTATAAGATTCCTTTCTGTGAGATTTCAAACGAATACCGGTGGAGCGTCAAAAGAAAAGAGCTTTATTTCGCCTTGTGTGACATTGTGTTTCCAGAACCGCTTTATCGGGTTATACACAGTGGAGGACCAGAAAGAAGGTGTTTTAAAAAGGGTTAGAACATGCATGTACAGCCTGCAAGCAAAACATTCTTCTTTAAGCTGCGCTCGGGCACATTGCCAGTGAAAGTGTTCTTGGAAGCAAAGGGATGTTTTTCTCCTTGGGGATACCATTGCATAATTTGCAAAACACCAGAAACAATTGACCACGTCTTCTTACATTGTTGGGAGGGCGTGTATTTTTGGGATCTGTTGCAGAGAGCTATTAAGAAAGACCTTCCATTGGACCCGTATGGAATCCGGTTCCTGAATGTTGAAAACGAAGACGGGGTACCATATGATGCAATCATGCTCCTGGGCCTCCACTCTTTGTGGAGAGCGAGAATGGCGGGCTACCATTTCGACAAGGATGCGCGGCCCGCTCGAGCCTATTTTCGTGAGAGCATAGACTGGTTTTCTCTCTTCAGAAAGCTGTACCCGAGCCACCTGACTGGCTCCCGCAGGTAGATAATCTTGTGACTCTGCCCGAATTTTAACGCGACACCAGCAATATGTTGGTGCACTAGAGACACTACCTATGCGCATTGTACATGGCGCGATTTTATTGTCTGTGTCATTTGAGTTACATGTAAGATGACCTAAACTAGGCAACAAAAAAAAATCAGCCATACCATGCTGAATGCGCCGGTTCTCGTCCGATCACCGAAGCTGAGCAGCATTGGGCTCGGTCAGTACTTGGGAGGGAGACCACCTGGGAACACCGAGTGCTGATGGCAACTTTTTTACTTATCAAACTTTTTTTTTGCACAGAAGGAACAGAAAAAGGAGAAGGGTGTTGTTTAATCTTGTGACGTCATTGGTTGCCCGTTTAAGACGCGAACATTAGCATACAATTAGCCAATCACAATTTGATGCGTGCGCCATGGGTTTATCTTTGGCACCCAGTGC
>NW_023613472.1:0-51596 GCF_013339725.1 Rhipicephalus microplus
CAAAATTAAACAAGTTCAAACAGCATACACATTTCACAGATGAACACAATAACACAAATTTGCCTGTGTGTATAGAAAAAAAATTGGTTATTAGGAGCACTATATACTGTACTCTGGGGTAGCGAAACAGTAATTTTAGTTAACGACCCATGGTTATACACGGTGCTTCACAAAAGGCTAACCGTTAATGACAGGCAATGTTTTTCATGTCCATAGGTTCCGAACAGTATGTGTTTAGAATAAATTGAGAGCGCTTTACAGCACCATACGCACTCGTCTATATGTGTTTGGAAAATAACTTCTAATGATTCAGAGTATTATTAGGTACTCTACTCTGAGTGAGTGGTAGATGAAGTTGCATAGCAATGTTTTCAGATGTGTTGCAAAAATTATCACTAATTATGAGTACTTGTTACTGTACTATGGAGAGCCGAAATTCGTCCCAGTCGATCTGCAAGTAACTGTTTTTAAAAGGAGTGTTTCATCAATATGAATACTTCGTATTCAACTATGAAATGGCAGTGAGATATCCCTAAAAAATTGTGAGATCGTACGTACTGTGGGAATCGATGATAGGCGAAGCACGAATGAGACAGCTTCATATGTCAATTTAAAATCAGCAAAACACGAGGCGGGCGTAACCTATGCCGTATATGACCTCTATGCCATGATTATTAAGTTTGCATGTGTCACTTATCTTTGTCATCGGTTCACGTCACGTGATACCAAATTTAGTATCATGTGACGTGATATGTGGAGCTAGCAAAACGACCACGAGCACACTATGAGCGTAGCATGTCGTCATGTTTCACACGCCTCGCATATCAAGATTTTTATGTTTGGACGTGTCATTGACCTTCGTCGTCCATTCAAGTCGCGTAATACCAAGTTTCGTACGTGTTGAGCTAGCGAAATGGCCGCGAGGACGCTATGATCGTATAGCATGTAGTCATGTTTTTTGCATGCCACGCATATCATGATTATCATGTTTGGACGTGTCATTTACCTTCGTCGTCTATTCACGTCACCTGATATCAAATTTGGTATATGTGGAGCTAGTGAAACGACCAGGAGCACACCAAGAGCGTAATATGTAGTCATGTTTTTCACGACACGCTTGTCATGATTATCATGTTTGAACATGTCATTTACCTACGTCGTCCTATCCCGTCCCGTAATCCAAAATTTGGTGTATGTGAAGCTAGCGAAAGGGCAGCAAGCGCATCAGGAGCGTGGTATGTTGTTAAGTTCTTACATGCCACTGATGTCATGATTATCATGTATGCACCGGTCATGTATCTTCGTCATCCATTGAACTCACGTAATACGAACTTTGGTATATGTGAAGCTAGCGAAATGACCGCGAGCACACCATGAGCGTAGCTGGTAGTCATGACTAGTCATAACATGAAAATCAAGACATGCATGTAATGATTGCCCCGTTACCCTATTGCAAAAACCACGTGATGCCAGTACGCTTTTTGGCAATGGTACACGCTGGAGACACTAGTACACGCTTGTAATCACTGGCACTTCGCTGGGAGCACTGGGAAAAAGCCTGTGTCGCACTGGGATAGGGACGCTGGCTCAACCGCTGTGACGCTGGTGCGCACTGCGAAGCTCTGGAAGCGCTGGAATTTTCACTAGCAAGCGCTGGTGAATACTGGAGCACGCACTGTTTCTACCAGCGCAGCGTGCACATTAATGTAGCGTGTGCCGTGGTATGGTTCGGTGTTGTTGAATATAAAACGCTTGATCAGACGGCACGGAAAGATGCTACCCTAACAGATACCGAGCATACGTAATGTTTGCGGCGCACGTATGTATTGCAGCAATTATAATGCTCTTTTTTCGCATATGCCCGCACATATACCGGCCATATTCGCATCATCCGTGTATTGTTGTAACGATTCCAAGTTGCAGTGTTTGTAAGCCTGGAGCTCCCCGCCACTCCTAACAGGAACGGGAATTTGTTTTTGCCGCATAGTTGACGAAACGTAAATGAGATCTTTCGATCGCTTCGCAAGGTTTCCCAGCGGAGGCGAGAAAAAAGCTGTCGTTTGATTCCGCCAGACCGCATAGATGTATGTCTGGCCATGCTTATCATTCTACTTACTTCAGGTAAGAGTTAGAAATGTTCCGAAGCTCATATGCAGAATCTTCAACCAACCCCATTAACTACTCACCGCGTCGAGAGAGGTCTTACCCAGTGCCCGCAAGAATTAAACCTGTCGTGTTGGCCGCATTGGTATATATGTTACCGGTGCTTCTGGCTTCGTGTACACACAACTTTAGAGTGTGGGAATAACTGCAAAGTATAGTTTAGACATCTATGAACCTAAATCAACTATTTTGTCTTGTGTCGATGTTCGCACAAAGAGCGCTGACGATCGAACGTCGCGCCTTCAGCTACGCAGCCTGTCACCGAAAGCTGCCGGTCACACTTGGGTACTTCTCTGACTTATATGTAATACACGCAATTTTCAGTTGGTAATTTGGTACGCCTTCGTGAACTGACTCCCTGGTATACGTTTTCAGTGGATTGCAATGGTATTTCTATGGGTGTTTTTTTTTAATTGTCGCTATTGATATAAATGCATATAACTGTGCACTGGCACGCCCGCTGTATACTGCCATGGAGGCCAGAAAAACGGCGGTCGCTCGGCATCGCCACTCCGTAAATGCATTTCTGGCATTGATTGACCTTCCACTTACTTCAGGTACAGTTTAGGTAACAGTTAGAATTGTTGCAAAGCTTAAATGCAGAAACTTCAAGCATCGCAACTCAGCTGCTTCGACAGCAGCCTTACCCAGTGCCCCGTCCCAGCAAGGCCTATCCTGCCGCCCGCATCGGTGTACCTGCTGCCGGTGCTTTTTACTTTAAGTAGGCACAATTCTAAAGTGTAAGAATGACTGTGAAGTACAGTTTAGACATCGCTGAACCTAAAGCGACTATTTATCCGCGTGTGCCGTGCCCGCACAAGGAGCGGCGACGATCGATGTGTCGTGCTTTCAGCAACCTAGGCTGCGCACCGAAAGCTTCCTTCTGAGCGCAGGTGACGGTACTTCTCTGACTCGTATGTAAGAACACGCAATTTTGAGTTGAAAATTTTGGTACGCGTTAGTGAACAAACATACTGGCATACTTTTTCAGCGGATTGCGTTAATCATTTCTTCGGCGGTTTCTTAGTGGCAGGTATCGATATAACTGCAAATATGTAATCGGGCCCACCGGATGTGTACTGCTACATCGTCGCTTGCGCGAAAAAACAACAACTCAATATTCACACGTGTGTGTTGATATCTACCAAACAAGACATTTAAATCATCTGTACATATTGACCAGTAGCAAGTGCGAGAACCGACTATCAAAGGAAAAAAAAAACTATTGGCAGCAACAGCTGACAATCCGTGGCTGCTACTCCAGTCAACTTGAGATTTTGCAGAGTTAAGATGTGTATGCTTGAAAAAAAACTTTGCGCGCTTGCTAATATCCGCACGTCATTTGGAGACAGGAAGTTGTGCGTCACTGTTGAATCAAGACGTAATTGTTATTTGGAAAGGAATAACGTGTCAGCCTTGACTGTGCGAGTTGTAACATGAAGTTGAACGGCGCGTTTTCTGTTTGAATAAATAGTCAGTTTACAACCACACATGCATGTTCTGTTGTCGCGTAGTGGGTAGCGTACTTGGTTCAAAATGAGGAGGTGGTAAGTTCAAATCCCATCTATAGGACCATTTATTTATTTCCAGTGTAAATGCGCGTTATTTTACTTATATACTTATTTATTTATTTATGGCGAATGGACACTCCCCTTTTAACCCTGTGAAGCCATTTTGCGCAGAGTACTGGAACGCTGCCGCTCCAGCGTCCCAGTACCTGCGCTGGGAGGCGTTGTTACCAGCGCCATACTCGGCCCACAACCAGGCATGGCGCTGGACGCTGGTACCCAGTGGTGCTGATTTTTGCAATAGGGTAGGGCCTGTCACTTATGTTCATCATGCATTCATACCTTACCATACGAGTTTTGCAAAAATGTCATGTGAACAAAACCAACGCAAGAGTAGCAAGAACTCGAATAGTAAATCACGACAAAAATGACGTACTTTTCATGATTTTCATGTTGTGACTAGTCAAATATGCTCTTCGTGCAGGCATGTTATGCCATACTAACTTTGGTATTGATACCACTTTCGAGACGGCCAGGAGAGCATAAAGTCGTAGGCGGCTAGATAGATACGCTCAATGTAGCTGAGGTTCGCCAAGAAATGCTTCGCATTTAATAAATATGATTGATTGATCGATTAAAACATTATTTTGGTCCAGAGAAGACGCAGGGGAAACCTCGCGCCACCCGGCTAATCCCACGTAGGGACCGTCAAGCCGAGCTTGGCGGCGTTTACGGGCACTCTGGACGGCCAGGGTTTGATCGTTAAGTTCGGGGGTGCGTGAGAGCGCAGCTCACCTGTCCTCGCTGAGGGCGGGTCCGATGGCTTCACATTCTTGGACTTATTCCAACATCCTACGTGATGAAAACGTTAGTTGCCACAGACGTCAATGAAAGGGGGGGGGGTAAAAAAAGTGAGGAACGATTTAGTACCAGGTACTCTACTATGGGAGAGCATAAACCATCCCTAGCTATGGGAGAGCTTAAAGCCGTCCCCGAAAATGTGTTTAGAAACAAATGTTGAACAATTTCGAGTACTTGGTACTCAACTATGGGAGAGCAGTGAGCCGTTCACAACTGTCGAAATTATATTGATGATAGGGCCTGTGAATGAGATTGTACATCACTTTGATCCCATATGTTTGCAACCGTAGTTGCTACTCCAGTTCAAAGCGGAAAATTTATAAAAAATGCCTTCCAACTTTAGGAAAATTCATTATAGCTAAGTGTGACAATTACTTGAGTTTCTTGTTGCTTCGCGCCTTTTAATATATCGACAGGAAAGCTACCTTTGACATCTCCGTAACCTCTAACTCTTCTTATTTCGGTGAGGCAGTCATCATCAAAGCTGCACGCCTTCGTTACTTGCTGGCTTACTGTAGCTCTACGACGAACAGCACTTCGCGAAACTTATCTGCCATAAGGCGCGAGCATTAGATGGCTCATGAAACGTGAAGAGAGAGAGAGAAATAACGTTTATTGCACCCGTCTAGAATGACGGGGGAGGAGGCTTCGGCCTCTGCCCCCAATCATCCCCCTAGCCATCGGCCGGAATCCCTTGGGACTCGGCGGCGGTCAGGGCGAGACCGATGACTTGACGCTGTTCTTCGGCGTCACGGCTATGTAATGAGGCCTCCCAGGATTCTACATTTCTACTGAAAAGTGAAAGAATAACCGTCGATGTCCCTTGCAGTCGGCGTCAACACTACAGTGATAATCACTATTAACGCAAAAAAAAAGCATAATCTCACGATGGCGTCATCATGATTCCCTTATGTGCATATGCGACGTCAAATAAATCGGCGTCACGTGATGACAGCAGCAAATGACAACATCGATTGGTCGCAAACGGGCTGATCAGGGCATACTATAGTGAGAAATTGGGTGATATGCACATAGCTTGCAATGTTTCCCATCTATAGGGACAGCGCGAAACCACGTTTATTCCAGAAAGCTTTTTGAGGGAGTCGTGAGGATCAATACATCGACTGAGAATAAAAATAACATGTCTTTCTGATTTGAGTCCTCTTGGGCGAATGCATAACGGACACTGTGAAATTTGGTTCTAAAGCTCAATGTGAAGGGCTGGATGCAATGCAGCGAGCTTCGTGGCTATCTAAAGCTGTACTTCGTCGAACATGTAGTAGAGGACCGAAAATTCAGGAACATATTGAAAGAATCAATACTCAAATGGCCTTCTCTAGCTAACAGAATACGAGGGCTGCAAAAATCGGGCCGCGACAGCATCAGTGCGTGTCCTATAAGACCATCTGCCGGCTTCACCCGTTGCCATGTTTCGCATTTTTTGCTACTTTATTATCCTCAAACCTCAGGCGTGCATCGGTTTACGCTGTGCGAGGGAAGCGGGCCAGGACAAAACGGAGCTGGTGCATCATTTTTCACTCGCGATGTAGTTGGTGGGCGAATTTAAGACAATACTCAACCAGCACCATCCGTGGCAATGCGAAGAATGTTGCCTCTGTCTACTGCTTCCATGGAAGCAGTAGACAGTGGGAAGTGTGGATGACTCGTTCCTTGATCTAGGCGAGGCGTCGGGCTTCTGCATGAGCAGCGGGAAAAATCGACGAATGCGTGATTGTCTTTCTCGAAGTGTAGAAACGTGAGATCAGTGTACCCCGAAAACCAGCCCGGTGTCAGTCGACGGTGGCTTGTGTCGTCTTTTTGATGAAAGGCCCAGAATAAGCTTTTCTCTGTAAATGTCTTTCATTGCACAATAATTTTCTGACGTATTCGTTATAATGGGGAGTGGTGAAAATGAATTGCTTTTGCTGGGTTATTTAGCTGACTTCTAAATGCGAAGCCCCACCACGGTGGTCTAGTGGCTAAGGTACTCGGTGCTGACCCGCAGGTCGCGGGATCAAATCCCGGCTGTGGCGGCTGCATTTCCGATGGAGGCGGAAATGTTGTAGGCCCGTGTACTCAGATTTGGGTGCACGTTAAAGAACCCCAGGTGGTCGAAATCTCCGGAGCCCTCCACTACGGCGTCTCTCATAATCATATAGTGGTTTTGGGATGTTAAACCCCACAAATCAATCAATCAATCAACTAAATGCGAAGCATTTCTTAGCGAATATTGGCAACTTTGAGCGTATCTATCTATCTATCTATCTATCTATCTATCTATCTATCTATCTATCTATCTATCTATCTATCTATCTATCTATCTATCTATCTATCTATCTATCTATCTATCTATCTATCTATCTATCTATCTATCTATCTATCTATCTATCTATCTATCTATCTATCTATCTATCTATCTATGTAGCCAGCCGCCTATGCCTTTTAGCACTGCTGGCCGTTTCCATATTGGTATCGATACCAAACTTGGTATGGCATAATATGACTGTAGGAAAAACATATTTGAATAGTGATAACATGAAAATAATGATATGTATTTCATAAATGTCATGATTTACATTTCATGGTCCTGCAGCTCTTGCGGTGGTTTCGTTCCCATGGCATGTTGCAAAACTCGTATGGTGTGGCATGATGGCATGGCGAACACAAGTGCCAGACCCTAACATGAAAATCATGACTTGCGTGTCATGTAGCAACATGACTACATGCATAGCTCATGATGTGCTCACGACCGTTTCACTAGCGTCACATATACCAAATTTGGCATTACGGCACCTGAATGGATGACGAAGGTATATGACTGGTGCAAACATGATAATCATTAGATGCGTGTCATGTAACAACATGACTACATGCCACGCTCATAATGCGCTGGAGGCCTTTAGCTAGCCTCACGTATACCGAATTCGGTTTTTATGGGACGTGAACGGATGACGAAGGTATAATAATGGTGCAACATGATAAGCATGAGATGCATGTCATGTAACAACCTGACGACATCCTACGCTGATGATGCGCTCGCCTCCGTTTCGCTAGGTTCACATGCACCAAATTCGGTATTACGAGACGCGAACGGACGACGTAGGTAAATGACACATCCAAACATGATAATCACGACATGCCATTTATGAAACAACATGACTACATGCACACTGATGATGCGTTCGCGGTCGTTTCGCTGGCTTCACGTATCCCAAATTTTGTATTAATTGACGCTAATGGATGACGAAGGTATGTGACTGGTGCAAACATGATAATCATGGGATGCGTGTCATGCGAGAACATGACTACATGCCACAGTCAAGGCACCAATACATTTCGACGTGATGCAGTGCGCGTGCTCACCTCGTTCATTTCGTCGCGTCATGTGACACCATGAACATTTCTCAATCGTGCTTCGCATATCACCGATTCCCATTGTACGTGAGATCTGTCAATTTTTCAAATCTACAAACTGCCGCCCGCACTTGGGGCTTCTCGAAGGTCGCTGTGTTCCCGCGCACAGGTGAGAAGTAACATATATCTTGCTTGGGGGCAAATCACACGTGAATCAGCAACCAGTGAGACCCATTGTAAGATAACTAGCGCAAACTTGACTCTCGCAAACACTCGCACAAACACTCACACGTCCACACGAGTAACAGACACTCACCGTCGTGTGCGTTTCTCGGCTGGATGTGTGAGTGTTTCCGTCAATGTTTGCAAGAGTCAAGGCTGTGCTAATTATCTTACAATATGAAGAATAACCATCTGACCCAACAACAAGTCTTATTCAGTGTGACCTAGTCTACGTGGTCGGGTAAGAGAGTTAGCGCATTAGTCATTAAAAATTCAGTTTTTGCTTTTGCACCTGTTGGAGTATTCCAAAGCTAATTATGTCTGGCTGGTATGAGAGACTTAAAAGCTGGAGGAACACAGCACTACACAGGACGAAAGATGATAACATAGGAATCAAATTTTTTGTTGTATTAGTTGGTTTATTTCACTCCTTGTCATGCAAAATGATATAAATGAATCCTTATTTTAAACATGTATAAATAAAAACAAGGCTGCAGCTAAGGGAAGTAAAACCACTCATTTGCAGCTTGAAGAAGCTCACTTCGTCCCATACATATCTGTAGAGTGGTATACACGGTGCTGAAATAGCACAGACATGAAAAAAGGTAGAGGGAACAAGGAAGCAAAACACGATGCACAATAAAAATGGGCAATAATTCAAGTAAACCATCTTTCCGGGCACATTCAAAGAAAGATGCGGCCACAAAAAGAATGAAAACAGCGGGCAATGCAAACAATATTTAAATAGGTTTTCAACGCACTTATAAAAAGTTTTGTGTATCGAGGCGTGATAAAAGTCGAGCTTGTTAAGCAGATAAGGCAATGTATAGCTTATGGTTTTAAAGCCTTAATTACTGCGTAGGTGAAGTATACCGAACATCATTCGTGGTGTCTCGTATAGGGTATTAAAAAATATTGGTGTGGAGGTTAGCGACTTCACATAAGGACTAAATGTCATGTACCATCTGCGATTTGTAGAGCTGTAAAAAAACTAGGCTCGTACATATCCGATAAGTGCATGATACGATATGTTGCAAACAATGGTTCATATTGCGTTTTTTAAGGAACATCGGCAATCGCTCTAAGCGCATCTTTCTGCATTATAATCAGTTTTCCTATATTGTTCGGTGTTGCATTTCTCCATATAAATACACAATATTTTAACTGTGATTCTAACAGAGCGTGGTACAATGTGAGCTTCGTTTTTTTTCTGGTAATAAATGCTGGAATTTTCTCAAAACGCCAACCGTACGTGCAAGTTTACTTTGAAGATGCCCAGTGTGTGTGAGAGAGAGAATAAGAATGGAAGAAAGGCAGGGAGGTTAACCATGGCTGAGCCCGGTAGGCTACCTTGCACTGGGTAGAGGGTAAGAATATAAGTTAAAGTGAAAGAAAAGGAAACAAATGTCACTCATGCCGTCGACAAAACGGCAGTTACGTGCTTAACATCACAGACGGTGAGTCACATGCGTGTTTTATTTAATTGAGCACATTCGCTGCATTAACTTGTACGCGCGGTTCCATGCACCCAAAATCTTGCCGATGGTGAAGCCATGATGGTGCCGCTTGCGTTCTCAAGCAGCAGACTTCTGAAGGCTTGTGAGATCTGGAGTGATGGTGTCAAGCAGTTGCAACACGCTTTCAGCTGTCGGTGTCTGCATCTTGCTCAGCAGCACGCACATAACACTGACCAGGGTGGTAACCATACCGATAAGTTGTCCTTCGTTTGTCAAGTTATGAGGTATTGATGAAGTGTCTCTCACTGGCAAAGTCTGATGCCTCTCATCAGGCGTATGTATCTTTGGGAGTTTGGGCCAAGCGTCACCTGCATTGCTGGTAAAGGTATCATTTTTCTTTGAAACGGCTGCGTTCTGACTGGGCAATGAGGATGAAGCGTCTGCTCCGCTGCTAGCGGAAGCGCCTTTGTTCTTGGAACCGACAGCGCTTGGCCAGAGTGGGGGAGTTGGAGGTGGTTTTGAGCGTGCTTCGCGAGGCGACGAGGTTTTGGTGGCTTTGGTGCAGCGCCGGCGACAGGACCGTCGTCATGTAATGAATGCAGGTGCTTCCCGATGTGAGATGTCATCTCTGGCCCTTTGCTTCAGTATTGTTAGCTCCTTTCGAATAAAAGGACAGTCCTTCGAAGAGGCATCATGTGGCCCATTGCAGTTTTAGCACTTCAGAGTCATGGCCTGGCACGTGTCCTTGTTGTTGTGCCCAGTGCATCGGCAACAGATAGTAGAGTTCGTGCACACACCACTTACGTGACCTAAGTTCATGCCCTTCCAGCACTGCAGTGCTTTTGGTATAAAAGGGCAGACTGCGTGTCGGAAGTGGCCCACTTTTACGTGTGATGGTAGTGATCCGCCCTTAAATGTAATTCTTACGCATCGTGGTGTCCCGATACGACATATACGTGTAATGATGGCATCTTCGGAAGCCGGCTTAATCAAGACTGGTAGATCTGAGTTGGTAATGGCTTCAGCAACATCATACATCACCCCAGTGCTCACTTCTTTGCCCAGCGGTATATGAGAGCGGACTTTCATCCTATAAAGTTCTGTTACTTTCCGCTTAAACTTACTAAAAAAAGGCGCTTCAGAAGTGATTCTAGTTACAGTGATTTCGAAGGCGTTCAAGGTGTTTGGTTGTTTGTAGTTCTTCTAGCAATCTGCTCACATTTTTTCATTCCGAGTAATTAAATTGACCTATATATAAAAGATATACCTTCTGAGAACAGTAAAGTATAAATAGAAGTGTCAAAGAATGGAAAATTTTAAGAAAGTTTCTTTTTATGTTACAATAGCGATAGACTTGAGTATTGGCAACAATAGGGTAACGATGTGATGATGAGATGCTGTAGCTTAACAAAGCAAGCCTAAATGTTGTTTTTTGCACTTGATATCTTCTTCGGTTTGTTGAGTTTCGAATACACCAACCAATCACTTCCTCGCTTCTCACTCAGAAGTTTCTTTAATTCTGACTTCGGCTCAAAGAAACTCAGCAGAGCATTCAGCCGTGACTCGGCACCGACGTTGTCAAAGCTTTATTTTTCAAAGGGCTTATAAACCTCATGAAGGAGCACTTTCGGTAGTTTAGGTGGGCTTTCTTAGATATCACCTCTTAAGAACTTCGCTCGTAATTTCCTCTTGACAAATCCTACATCTTGGTGTAGCTTTGCATCCAGAATGCACGATGACTATGAATTTCGTCCAGTTCGGAACAGAAACTAATGGTCTTGTCAGAGCCACTTTAACCGACCACTTATTATGCGCCTGGACCGACATCATAAAGGCTTTCGAGAACGCGGCAATAGCAGGGAGCGGAGAAACACTTGAAAACGAATTGAAAGAGCCGTGCCGAATGGCGTGCAGTCGAGCCTTAGCAACAAGACACGTTTCGATAAATAATCGCACGTGAAGAACTCCGTAGTAACGCTGCCCGCTAGCCTAATGATCACTTGGAAGGGCTCTCTTTCGAACGCTTGTGTTCAGAAGACGTTGGGCTTTGACTCGCTAACATTGATCGTGTGCTTTTTTTCCCTTCTTATTTGTTGTGCTTGCAGCCCTTGCGCGAATCCTCTTGTGTGCTCTTGAACGTGCCCGCACTCGTGCGCTACTAGTGCGTACTTTGTGTTCCCATGTTTTTGTCATGTCATTTTACATGCCAGTGAAGGGGCTCTTTCGACATCGGCTCATAGTAGCGCTGCACGCTCACGCTTATCCCTTCGCATCTGCCTTCGTTCATCGCCTCGGCGAATGATTGAATGCTGAGGTTCGGACTGCCCATTAATCTTTTCTTTCTCTCTCAGTTTATTCCATATTGTGTCATTGTCCTGCTTATACGATTATCTTGACCAGCTGACACACTTCATTGCCTTAGATTACCTCTTTGTTTTCGCGGAGTCACCTGCAAGAGGAATGTTGTCCAGTTGGTGTAAAGGTCCTAGAACAATGAAATAACGGAGATATGGGGGGTGAGCCTCTGTTATAAAATACTAACCGCGAGGATAAGAGAAATTAGGATTGTGGCTTTATTGCATACCATACTTGATAACAAAACGTCAAAAGACTATTCGCCACTTAGACGCAGATACTTTGCGGGCATTATGAGATGGAACACTTAAATTACATGAGCAAGATCATATGGCTAGCAATCGGCAAACACGACAGTAGTCGTGACATAAAGTAATCTTACAGAAATGTATCTCTGGTCATTTATTACGTCACGTTCGTGTCCGTACATCAGAAGGAATTGATCATGATATGTGAATACGTTCCAGCTCAGTGTACTCGTAATAGTAAATCAGTCTCGCACCTATATCTGTCAGTCAATGTGTGGCCTTTCTCATGCTTTTTATGGAGAATGTTTACAAAAACCCACTTACGGTAATTGCTCAGGCTTGTTTCCCCTGTTTCTTCCCTCCTCCCGAAAAAGTGAGCAGGCGTTGTGCCCCTCCAGGTGGCAGTTCCGAGCTTGCTCTCTCCCTCTTTGCTCTGTGTAGTTTTGTATCTGTGTATGCGAATCAAATTAATAAATAAATATATAAATATGTGTGAATATGCGTGTTCGTGCATGTGTGTGTGCGTGTGCGTCAGTGCATGCGAGAGAGTGTGCGCATGTGTGTGCGCGCGCTTTTAAAGAGAACTTTAATGCCCAAGCTGTGATGAATAAAGGAAAGTTCTTCAAACAGTTTAAAGTGCACAATGCTCGGAATTTCGAAACCGTTTCTTTTTAAAACATATGTACAATAAAATACATGAAATTTTGGACCATTCAGTCCTGTTTTCGCCACGTAACAGAGTCATTCGGACAACTGCTAGTGAGATCCTTCCTTATATTTATTGCAAGTATCAATCAATACATCGACGTAGAAGTTCTACAAGTGCATGTTCATATGGATACATCACTTATCATTAAATAGGTGGAAATTGCAAAATGTTACGTGCGTGTGCGCCAGGCTAGAAAGTCTGTAGTTATTTAATTTTAGGCCAGGACCCACATAATTGCTACGCCTAGATTTGCAGCATTTTGTATCGTCTAAACATTTGTCACCACCTTCATGACTTTAAGAGGGCGTCCAACATTCCATGCAGATAAGAATTCAGTGGAGTGCTTCAGCTCGGGCTAACAGCAAGCTCTGGTGGAGTGTGGCTGCACCACGCACGTCACACACAAAATCCCGTGATTTGCCAGCACACGTCAAATGGCAGGCTTCCTTCACCAGGCGCGCGGATTCTCTACAGTATTGGTACACCTATTAGAAAGAAGGTTTCACATTCGAGGGCTGTGAAATAGGGTGGTGAAGCAGCACGAGAAAGCTCTATAAACCTCAAGCTGATTAATATTAACTTGTTACATTTAGCTGACGGAAACCCTTACTCTCAAGAGACTCTATACTTCTGAGGCAGGGATGTGTAGTCGCTCTCGTGTGCCCACCGGTCAGTGGGCGTTCCCACTCAGTCACGATCTGCGGACAGCACTGAGACACGGTTGTGGCAGGAGAGAGTAGCGGCTGTCGGAGCGCTGGAGCCTGCTGAATATCCTCTCCGAGCCTTGAATGCTCGCCGAGTGGCCGGAACATACGCTACTGGATTGTACTTGGCTGCTCGCGTGTTGAATGCCACTCCCACAACCACGTCCGTTGCGTTAATTAGAACTCGCAGATCTCTCGCCACATGCCTGGGAGGTTGGGTCATTGAATAGGTGCGGGGTGCGTTATGTTTTGGCCCATCACGTGGTGAGCGCGAGCTCTTCAGAGTCTGCTTTGCCCACACGCTTTATGCCCGGAGAGTCGTAATTAGGCGTGTTCCTTTCCCACAGTATAGCGTTAGTTGTCCGCCGCCGCACATGGTAGCACGCCGTGAGAGTGTTAATGAGCGAGAAAGGTAACAGCTCACGGTGAGTCTCTTGTATCAGGTATGCGCAGCCCCTTTGTCAGAATTTCACATCCTGCTTTCGTCCCCCAACTCACTTCAACTCTTCGAGTTAATTTTTGTGCGTGTGCTTTCGCAAGGGCGAGAACGCTTCCCTGCGTCTCTGCATGTGAAACCTGGAAGGCGCAATTTGAAGTTCCGAAGCGAGGAATCGCTTATCTATCTAAGCACAGTGCCGAAAAAATTCGACTGAAATCGTAACTTGTTTTAAAATGTATTAATTTGATAGAGGTCTAATAAACTTATTGCCGAGTAATACATTTTAAAAATCTGTAAATGATAAATGAGCATGTACTAAAGCGACAGATCACAAAATGGATCTTATATATCACAAATAAATTTCCTATCGTTACAGTATTTCCCTCCCACCGCCAAATACAGAAGTATCTATATTAAGCAGAAAACCTTCCCGAAAATGACCAACTGCTAACGGCATTTTTGTGCGTAAAAGATTGATGCTTGTAGAATATCCGAGAAGGTTGCTGACTGCTATGACCTAAAGTGGCTATGTCTCCAGAATTGTGAATATTTACATTTTATTGGTAAGTTCCTTCTTTCCTAAACAAGGAATGACCTTTCACATAAGGCGTTAGTCATTAATATTATTTTCTGTTTCAGTAATTATTCCAATTCTAAATACCTTCTTTTAATTTTTCATATTTGTTACTGCTTTAGCGTGCATTTGAAGATAGCTGATTTATGCGAGGCGTTTACATGTAAAGCTTAATACAGCTGATCTACCACACGAACACTCACATGACCACAGGCAGATGGCTGCGCCCTCGCAGATGCGCATACACACGCGCGGGCGCCAGCTAACCTAAACGCGTTCAAACACGCATACAAAGACAGGATCATTCGAGCTTATACATTCACACGTGTGCGCAGACACACACACACACACTGAAACATAAAACCCAATCAACCACTGACTGCATCATATTACTCTAAATAAATATATATAACCACTTCTCTGCATCTTGAGTACCTGTTCATGATACTAACGGCACACTATCCGCTGAACTAGCACATTTTTTTTTATTCCTGAAAGCAGCGTGCCCGCTTAGGGCTCTCCCAACTGCACGGAGCTCTGCATCCCAACCTTCAAAGGCGCAAGGCATCCTTTCCACGAAGCATCCTTTCGAGCTTGTTATTAGCCTTTCCTCCGGAGCCATGCTGCGCCGTTTCTCCTATCCCTGAAATAAAATGCGCTTAGCGTCGCTCCCCACAAAAGCTTTTCCTGTACTGCGAGCAGCATCTGCGCTCCGCTGGTCGAAAAATGGCGGCCACTTTGGTTTCCAGGTCAGCAGGCGCACGCTCGACGATAATTGAATCTAGGCGCTCCCGCGAGGAGAAACAACGCTGTGGCGCACATCGCTATACCGAGCTCGGTGGCCGCCATCCCGTCAGGCTTTTAAGATTAGCCTTAGGCCGTTTTTACTTCTTACACAAGGGTAATACTCTTGCTGTTCCTTTAAGTTGTTGTTGCAGAAGCGACTACTTTTTAGGACGACGATGTTGCTCTCACAGAGTGAAGCATTGATAACAAAAATAAAAACTTCGTGCATCTACCATGGTCCACCTTTGCAGATTATGAAGCCGCATAGTTTGCGACAAACGGATTCGTGTGAGCACGCGCTGGCATGAACACATCACGTTCAATGGTCCCACATCCGCCGATGCGCTTAGGAGGCAAGTTGTTGCCATGCATGATAAGCCCTAGTGCGCGAGTGAAATCCCTAGTTACGGCGACCACATGCCGACGGAGTTAAAATGAAAGAATACACGCCTGCGGGTAGGTACACTTGAAGTACCTCGAGGGGTCGAAATTGATGCGGAATCTCCTATACCAGAGTGTGGTTTTGGCCCGTAATTAACTCCAACAGTTATCAATGACCGCGAAACACTCGTTATAACAAGGTTGCCGTCATGAAGCGTGAGCCATGCGGGAGTGAATCATGCGTTTTCTCACCAAACTGCATCCTTCAAACACGACGCTTCGCAATTTTAAACTCTATAAGCGTGCGTATACATCCAGCTCGTATGAAGTGATCGGCCGTGTATGTGGCGTCGAAACTTTGCGTTAGTCGCAAATCACGGCGTAGCTAGACGAAGAGACAATGGTTCTCATTGCCTGAGTACGCTTAACCGCGTGACTTCCAACATTAAACGCACTTTGCGGCGGCGCGGCACTACGCAGCCAGCCAACTGCACCATGACTCGCTTTCTTACGCTTTTTTTTTTTCATGCATTGTACATAGCACATGGGGGCGCCATATTGCGTGATGACACTAAATATTGCGGTGACGGCGAAAGTTCACCTGGACTTTGTACGCAGTTGCAATGAGTATAATTGGAATGTTTAAGTGCTCCGAGATGAATTGAGTAGTGGCGGTGAATGTGTTACATTGGGCATGAGAACTATCCGTATATGTATTCTAGTAACAGTGCGACAATTCCAGGAAGAGACAAAAAGGACAGGAAAGA
This sequence comes from Rhipicephalus microplus, assembly GCF_013339725.1. Lineage (NCBI taxonomy): Eukaryota > Metazoa > Arthropoda > Arachnida > Ixodida > Ixodidae > Rhipicephalus > Rhipicephalus microplus. The sequence goes on from NW_023613472.1 coordinate 16,529, forward strand.
GCGCTGTTGCTAGAAACAGCACTCTTTCTTGTTTTTTCTTCTTCCTGAAGTTGTCGCGCTGCTACTAAAGCACGACCACGACGAAGCAACTTGCCTAAATCAAGCTCTTGTTTAACCATACTTGTATCGAAGTCAAATGATGATTCCATCTTCAGATGCACACTTCTGTTGAACGCCTTGAGACCTGTCGAGCAAATGGCTCTTAATAGAAGGAAACAACAAAAGAAACCTTGGCATAACATATAAAAGTCGGGATAAAGAAAATGATCAGCTGAAAGGGGCTAGCTCATATAAGTGCTGTTATTTAAAGTAACACGCACATATTTTTTTAACTAGAACTGCAAACTGGAATGGCTCGTGCTACTCTACTAATAACTGTCAGCATTTATCGGAATTTCTCGTGTTACTACTGTCAGAGAACGCTACAGGTTATCCATGCAATAGTGTAGATAAAGTCTGCTAAGAGATAGCATGCAACATCGAAAAGTAGATATGAACGCATACGATGTTCCGCGACAAATGCCATCGATTCTTGTTTTCGCAATGTCTTTTCCTGCATATCACATTCTATTTTATTTTTCAAATATAAATGCGAAGCATTTCTTAGCAAACTTTGCCGACAGTTAGCGTATCTATCTATCTATCTATCTATCTATCTATCTATCTATCTATCTATCTATCTATCTATCTATCTATCTATCTATCTATCTATCTATCTATCTATCTATCTATCTATCTATCTATCTATCTATCTATCTATCTATCTATCTATCTATCTATCTATCTATCTATCTATCTATCTATCTATCTATCTATGTGCCTATCTAGCCGCCTACGACATTTAGCTCTCCTGGCAGTTTCGATAATGGTATCGATAATATAATTGGTATGAGATAACATAACTGTATGACGAGCGTAATTAACCAGTCATAACATCAAAATCAAGACAATTATGTCATGAATGTCATGATTTACATTTTATGGTATTGCTGCTGTTGCGGTAGTTTCGTTTAGATGTGAGGTTGCAAAACTGGTGTAGTATGACATGACTGCGTGGTGAACACAAATGACAGACCCTAATCATGATATGCATGTCATGTAAGTCGTGAGTCATGACTACATGCCACACTCATGATGCGCTCACGGCCGTTTCGCTAGGTGCGGTATACCAAATTTGGTATTACATCGCGTGAATTGATGACGAAGGTATGTGACTGGTGCAAACATGATAATCATGAGATGCGTGTCATGTGACAACATGCCTACATGCCACGCTCATGATGCGTTCGTGGCTGTTTCGCTAGCTTCACGTATACGAAATTTGGTATTACGTGACGCGAGCGGGCGACGAAGGTACATGACACGTCCAAACATAATCAGCATGACATGGACGTCATCTTCAGCACAATTTACGTCCGTCTCGTAACGTTGTGCTGATGTTAAAGTGACATATCAGCCTTCCTCATTCGTGTTTCGCATATAATCGATTGCCACTGTACGTGAGATCTACCACTTTTTCGTCGTTGCTTTTGCTGCGAGAAATCCAGCAGCCTGTGCTCTCCCGGTGAAGGAACCTCAAAAGAGAGAGCAGCGGCAGTTGAGCGTCGCGTGCAATAAATGGTTGAGCCCACCGGCGGGAATAGCCCGCCTACTCTCTCAGATGCTGCTCTCTTTGGGGGGAGGGAGTGACGCTCTGAGCCACATTTCACGCATGTTTGCATAACTGTTCGCATTCAATTCCGCGAGATGTGGGCATAGCCCAGCCAAAATCGAGGCGAATGAACAGAAAAAACGTTCGTTGTGAGATGGAAGCACGCTCGCGCGATCGCCGGCGCATGAAGCCGGACCAAACGGATCGAAATACGCCACTGAAAAAGAGTAGTGCGCTAAGAAAAAAAGACGCTTGTTCAAACTATCTCGCGCGTTTTCTTTTTTTTGTCTTCCTTTTTTTTGGAGCATAACTGTCGGCCTTTATGTCCCTAGGGTGTCCATGATAGAAGACTGTAGACTCATACAAAAACAAAAAACACAAAGACCCCAGGACACTGCAAGCGCCGGTGCTCTTTATTCTGCCTGTGTTTAGACACCTAGCGCCTCTTCCCATAGATCCCCAGCAGCTAGACCTGCTTTCTACCATTTTAAGTCTCTGAGGTGGTGTTCAACATGCACGCACACGCACGAACACATAAAGGCACGCGCAACCAAATACGTATACGCGAATGTATATTGGACCATTGAACTAAAAAGGAAGCCAGAACAATTCCATCGTATTCAATGTATACAACAAAAGACTTCCACATGTGATTCTGAGAGGGCCCCTGTCTTGACACAACATAGTGGTTTTGGGGAAGTTACCGGGCTCCCTAAATTATCCACGAAACCTCGACCCAACTCTGAAACCGACAAGCAAAAACTCGCAGGGTCCCTTGTTCAGTCGTCTCACACAACCCGATGGTTGAAGCCTGAGAACGAACAATACAGTCGGTCGAGCATATTAAAAACAATCGAAAGACCATGGCTTTCCCGTTGGAGTGATCTCAGCTGACTGTAGAAGGAACTATGTACATTTTTCTTTAGCCCTGCGAAGGCAGCCCACCCGAAGTGAATCAGCAGCCAGCGCTCCTTGAGGCACGAGGCTTTTGGACGATCATGTGTTTCTTTTTTTCTACCATATGCCAGATTTTCCCCACGTGATCCTTCTACGTTGATAGCTTTAGCCATAATAACTGCAAGCTTATGCATGTAATATTCAGTAAAATACCACTTCGGCGAATGCCAGTGAAGCGTATTGTTCAGTTGTATGAACTAGCGAACCTCCTTAGGCCTGAACTCCGCTGTCACCATCGCCGCCATCGCCGTCGAAACTCCCTGCGCCGGGGAAGTGCACCGAGCAAAACAACAGGAACGCTCCTGCTTCGCGGTGCAGCGGGAACGTAGGTGCGGTCGCAGATGGCTCGCGCGCCACTCACTTGTTCAGTCGTTCCCGCCACTGAGCGCAGCAGACGGTCGCGGCTTTCCCCACCTGTTCCTCACCCCGTCTTCGTCATGAAAGGCGGCAGTGGGACCAATTATGTACCGTACTACGCCAAAGAATTCCAAGTCAAAGACGTGAAAATTTCCTATTTCGGGAAGTTTTCCCGGCAAACGTTGATGAAATTTTCAGCATATTTCCCTGCACAGCAGTACTTATTCCCGGTCCCATCCACGCACTTACATACTATAATCAGACGTGTCCCGCGTACTGGCGACTTTTTAAATCATGACTAGCCCCTATACTGTGAGTACACTGCATATTGTGGGTTCAAGTCTAACACCAACAAAACTAGAAGCCGCTCCGCGTAAATATCAGAGACAAATCTCAAAGGCTATTCTTGAGTGGTGCATGTACTAGAACCGATTACAGCAGGTGAAGGCGTACTGTGACCGCTAATTATATCGGTCGTCATAGAAGAATTTAATCATTCCTGAAATGTTCTCCTATATCACGACGATTCCCTTTTTCCCTTTGGCTCAAAATTACAGGTGGGAATTTTTCGAAAAAGGGGAAATCTCCTGCACGGAACATCACTGAGTGAGACCTGGTGCATTGTCACTTGCGCCCCATTTCTAACGAGCTTAGCTCATCGATTCTGTTGGTACACAGAACAACTGCTAGATCTTAAATCCTCCGCCGAAGTGCCATTGAACACAATGCTACCACGTTTGTGCAGCGCGCATTTCGATTCTACGAACATACATTGTGACACCATCTAATGACTTTCCCGTCATATCCATAGGAAATAGTGCGGAAGTGTACAGAAGGTGCTTTCCAATTTCAGGACTACGTCACCTTGACTCTCACGTTCAAAGATGCGCCACCCTACCTACAGAAGAGAACGCAGCCAGCATCTAAAATCAGGCAGAGGAGGAGGAGGTGTAGGAAGAAGTAAGCCTTGTAGAGAACGCACCAAGAATTTCAGCGAAAAAAAACTTACATACTTGGAAAAAGCAAAATCCTTGGCTGCCCAGCAGAGTGCTGTGCCTGGGGTCGTTTGTGAGAGTTTGTACAACATGGTAACTGAATTCCTGACCCCTGCGGTTCAAAGATCACAAATACTGCATATGATTACTACATTTTTTTTCAGAATATGCTAACTAAGCAGAAATTTCTATTCAAATACGTAGCATTTGCAAGAAAGAAGGGTTCAAATTTCATGTCATAGACATATCTTTTCTTTGACCCATTATAACAAGTTGCAACATAGCTATATCAGTTCAGCGAACTTGTTGTAGTGGTCAGTCAATGATTGAGCTAAGGCATGGAAACGATGATTAAGCGAAGGATTGTCTGCTGTTACACGGATTACCACATCTTGGAGCGTTGTGCATTCGTTATTGATGCTAGTGATACCTTCCTGCAAATTTGTTTCAAAACGAGCAGCAAAGGAGTCAAGCAGGGTCGTTATATCGGCTAGTGAGCTGTGTGTGAAGGGACGCGGCGTTGTGTACTGATTTGTGTGCCGTCTTGATACCTAACTCAAGCGAATCAGAAGAGGATGTGGTGTTGAGATGGCTGGGTGTGAAATAAATGCTAGAGGCGGTGGGTGGTTGTGCACAGGAGGTTAGGATGTAGTAGGAGTTGGGGTAGTTGGAATGGCACAGCTTGTGGCAAGAGTACTTATCTGGGCCTCCAGCTTCGCCATGTGTTCTCGAAGGGCGGCGGCTTCGGCTCGGGCTGCTTGATTCTGCTTTGGCTGCCGCTGCCTCCTCATGAGACTTGGCCAAGGCGTCTTGTAGACTGGAAGTCGCTGCAGCTGATGGTGCGTGCTTGGAGGAAGAACGGGGAGGCCCTAGTCTTACTTAAGTGGCTCGGTTCAGGCTTGCTTGTGTTGGCTGGGTTGAGTGGGCACCAGCGACAACTCAGGGAAGTTCTCCTCGTGTAGAACCAGTTCTTGTCGCTGCGTTTAAGGTTGTTTTGCCTGTTTGCGTGGCTGGTGAAGGCTGCGTTCTTCACATGGTCCAGTGCCTGTAAGATGAGAGCCCTCTCACAGAATGCACTTAGGCATGCAAGGAGGTTCCTGGGGTGGATGTTGGATGCCACAACGTGGGCAAAGATTAGTCTTGGGACTTGGGCATAGGTTGTGACGATGACCCGGTAGTCTGCAATTCGTACAGGCATCCGAACTTCCGCGGTATGGAGTGCAGCGGTGAATGGCTCCCATGTATTTAATGGAATGTGTTTCCTAATTGGCGTCGAAGCTGATGAGAATGGAGTGCGTCTTTGGGCTCTGAAATGCGCCCACCATTTTTGAGCGCATGACAGACACCATGCTGCGTCTTCTGAAATAAAAAAAAAACTTGCGTTTGCTACCTGCACAACATTGTTATCTTTTCGTCAACGTTTTTTGAGAACCTAGAACGATTGGATCAAGTTCTGACGTGCCTGGCCGGCATCGGTCTCAAAATAAACCCTAAAAAATGTTCTTTCGCTAGCAAATCTATCAAGATCTTCGGACACGTCATTAGCAAAGACGGAATTCGGCCCAACCCTGACAAGATTGCTGCGGTCCTTCACTTTCCGCGTCCTGAAAGATCGAAGGAGCTGCGCAATTTCCTTGGCCTCGCCTCCTGTTTTCGCCGGTTTATTCACAACTCGCCTCCATAGCAGCTCTGTTACACCTGTTACTGCTTCCAATGCCCCTGTTTTGTGGTCTCAGGAATACAAACGGCATTCAACCTGTTAAAGGGGGACATCACGTCGTAACCAGCGCTCTGCTATTTTGACGAAGCTGCACCGACTATGCTGCATGCCGGAGCCACTCTTCTACAAAGCGACAATTAAGTGTTCCCTAGAGAGTGTTGTTGCATATGCCAGTCACGTACTCACCACTGTTGAGAGGTACTACACGATAACTGAGCAAGAGTGTCTGGTTGTGGTTTGGTCGGTGCAAAAGTTCTGTCTCTATCTCCACGGCCGTCATTTCACAATCTTTACGGACCACCACTGATGGCTTTCTACACTGAAGAACTTGTCCGGAAGCTTGGATCGGAAGATACTACGCTTGCAGGAGTACGACTTTGACATAATATACATGTCAGGGTGCCTTCTGAAGGTGCAGAGGTTACTTTACATGAAGTATTTTCAAGATGACTTCAGGGTCTAAAGTAATGTTCTCGCAAGGATGTGTTAGGACGAAACGGTACTGTGAAACTGCTTTGTATTGTGTACTCCCACGTGCCACTACGTAGTTGAAAATGAATTGTGTTATTATTGTGATGAAGTGTGACTATCTGTATTCAGTGTTGAAATTTTATATTCTTAACCCCCCCCCCCCATTCTAATGCCCTTTGGCGCTGCGGGTACTATGATAAGTTAATAAAGTCTGGCAGAAAACATCAAGACGCCTACGCTTTATCTCGTTGCTAGCTTCCTGCTCCCCATATCCGCGATAGTGAGAGCTAGACTAACACATCTACCGCAGTTCATAAGCTCGCCTCAATAGGGCAACAATTTTTGGATGACGAGCCAACATTTTGCTCCCGGCAGTGGTCGGATCCATACTGCAAACGCATTAATGACCACCTTTTGGGAGCTTCTCATCCACCTAATGCGTGACTTCGTCATGAACTACAGCACTTTAGGCTGGACAATGAGGTTTTGTACCACCACATTCACCATCCTGACGGTCAGCGCTGGGTTCCTCTGCTGCCATGCTCTCTTTGACTTCAGGTGCTAGAAGCCTTCCACGATGACTTGACTGCTGACCATCTTGGTTTTCAAAAAAAAAAAAAACTCTTGACCGCATTCGGTGTCGGTATTATTGGCCTGGCCTTTCTTAAAGCGTAGCGTGGTACGTCGGTTCCTGCTCCCCATACCAGCGTCGTAAGCTACCGGCATCTGCACCTGCTGGACCTCTACAGCCAATTCCGTGCCCTTCAATGCCATTAAATGTTGTAGGTGTCGACCTCTACGGGCCTCTCCCCATCACAACTACTGGCAAACGATGAACAGTGACTACCGTGGACCACCTGACACGCTACGCCGAGACGTCATCTGTCATTACAGGCTCAGCTGCCGAAGTTGCTTACTTCATTCGTCACGCCATAATCCTGCACCTTGGGGCTCCTTGTGTTCTGCTTAGTGATTGTGGCAAAGCGTTCCTATCACAAATGGTAAATGAAGTACTGCGCGCTTCTGGAACTACTCGCAAGACAGCTTCAAGCTACCACACTCAGACCAACGGTCTCACGGAAAGATTTAATCAAACCCTTGCTGACGTAATAGCCGTTTATGTCCAACCGGACTACAAAAACTGGAATACTCTTCTACCATTCCTGACCTTCGCCTACAACACCACCATTCATCGAACAACTGACTACTCACCTTTTTACCTCGTTTACAGAAATCTCCCTACTACCTTTCTCGACGTCTCCTTCTTTAACAGCCATGTTAATTGATGTCAATCTTCTACCCAAGAATACATATCCCGCCTGGCCCAATCTCGCCATCAGGCTCGCATCAATACTTAAGTGAAACAGCGCGAGTGGTTGATCATCTATGACGTATCCCATCGCGTTGTGTCTTTCCGACCTGGTGACGGCTTTTGATACCTATACCGACTCATGGTCGCTGTGACAAATTCCAAGCGCGCTTCATCGGGCCATAGTTTTGGAGCAGACTTCACTGGTCAATTATCGTGACACCACTTGTCGCCCCAATAGACCAGCGTTAACGCAGCACCGAGATTGTCCACGTTTCTCAACCTTTCACACGACGTTCTTCATCACTTTGACTTACGGCAGCCAGAATGTCCGCTTCCGAATGGGGGAAACAGTGTGGGCGTTCGTTATGTTATTCCGAATGGGGAAAATAGTGTGGGCGTTTGTTATTTACATCGTCATCATCCCTGCTTGAAGATAATCGCCATCATCCGCTTGTCTTTTTGTCTTCATCGCCACTGTGGGTCATCATCAATGTCATCATCCATGTGCAGGCTCTGCCCATTCGTTTTGCGAGGTCTTCCCTCGAAAATACGCTGTGGCAACCAAGACGTCATGATATTGTTACGGGGACATATACACACAAGCGATCCATTGAGCAACTCATAAACCTGAGGTGGCTACATATCACTACTACTACTACAGAGGAGGGAACAACCAACGGCCTAAAGAGCTTCGGTCCTAAAATTGTAACATCAATCATTATTGTTTGTTCGTTCATCTGTTCATTCGTTCATTCGTTCGTCTGTCCGTCCGTGCGTCAGTCCATATGGACGCTTTAAAGCATGAACGGTGCGTGGACACTTGAACAGAATCACGGGCGCACACACTGACGAACGCACGGACGGATGGACGGACAGAAGCATGGAAGAATGAATGAACGCTTCGTCCCACTCGTATAATCATTCACTCTGTGGATATGCTGAAGCGTGGCGCGCGCGCACTCACACGCTCAGTCGCGTGCCCTCCTCAAGTCCGGCCGTGGCTCAACCTACTTATTGATTGGAGAAAAATTCGTAACAAACATTTAAACATCTTTTCATGCAATTTGATTACTTTGCTCTTGGTTGCATAAAGGATGACATAAAAGCCTAAATCCCTGTGCGCATTTTCTTTATCGTGGATCTTGTAGAAGAATATGTTTCAGCAGGCAGTGGAACTTCGCAGTTTACCCAGATTGAGCAAGCACGCTTTTAAAGATGACTCAATCTAATGTGTGTTGCACCTCGCTCTCTATACTACACGTAAAGCTTGCTATTTCGCCATCACTGCAGCTTTGGTGTGTTGCTTGCCCCCGGGACGGCTTTCAGCTCTCCCATAGTAGAGTACCTAGTACTCTAAATCGTTAACCACTTTTTCTAACATCGCTGCAGCTCCCCTAGTAGAATGCCAAGCGCTCTAAATCTTTAAAACACCTTTTCTAAACACACTGCGGTTCCCTTTGTGCCTAGTGCAAGGGGAGGAATCTCCCGCAGGAACGCTTGCATATTACTTTCTGGGTACTCACCTTCAGCATTTGGTGCCTAATGTGCAACTTAGCAGGGGGCCGCAGTCAATAACACTTCCCGCGTTTTATGCAACAACTGTTGCATTTTTTCGCCTTATCAAGTCGAGCTGTCCTAGCATAGATGCTTTGAACAACCACATAGTCGAGACAACTGCCCCTTTGTTGCTTCCGTCGGTCCCCCAAGACCGCGGTGCTCGCTCTAGACGGGTGTCTTGGAGCACGTTAACGGCTTATTTTCTGTACGGACACCTCCGGGACTTTATGTGGCGCCTGGGATGAGGTGTGCTTCCCATTCTCGACCACCTCAAAAGGTGGAGAATGGTACTCAGCAACATGTCCGAACTGCTCCCTTTGGGAAACAAATCAGCATTTTTCTGAAACATTGTGTCATTTCTCGCGTTTTTTGGAGAGCCGTACATGTCGAATTTCGCTACCTCAGAGTAAATCGCTTTGTTTCTTCTGGCCGTTGTTCACGAGGCTGCTTCGCTTGTCTTCTCATTGTTGCCGGCGCTTTCTGCCTCTGGCGCAACCGCTGCGAGGCGGTTGCAGCGGGCCGTCGCCGCCGCGCGCTCTAGCCGATCCTAGAGCGATTGTACCCAGAGCGGCTGCCTGTTTTTGTCGGAGGAGCTATTCTTCCTAGGTGAAGAGGAATTTCTTCGGCACTGGTCTCGCCCTTTTGTGTCGGACTGTGACAGACGAGTGAAACTTGTCTTTCGGCCGGCCTGGTATTGGTAGGCTGATGTGTCGATGCGCTGGCAGAAATGGCATGCCAACTTGTAGATATGCAAAATGTACATATTCATGTTTTATTTGTGTCTCTTGTTTACCTTGAAGTATTTTTTGTGGTTGTGTTGGTGTGAACCATCGAATGTACATGTTCTTTCAACGTCATCTCATATCCATGTTCATGTAAACGACGTCAGTTCTGTCATCATCGTTCGAGTATGTCTAACAAGGAAATGTTCTGCCGAGTTTTATTGACGTTTGTGACAATAAATTTTGTGACAATAAACGTCTTTATAGACGTTTCTTTGGTTTTAGCGGGACAGCTATTGCTCTCCCGTAGTTGAGTACTAGGTACTCTAAATCGATAACCACTTTTTCCAAACACGCAGCAGGTGCTACATTTGAGCGATTTCTTCTGGCTGCGCACGGGATGGCTTCATGCTCTCCCATAGTACAGTGCCTAGTACTCAATATTGTTAACCACTTTTGAAAGCGAAGCATTTCTTAGCGAACTTCGGCGACTTTAAGCGTATCCATCTATCTATGTCGCCACCTACGACTTTTAGCTCTCCTGGCCGTTTCGATTATGGTACCGATACGAAACTTGGTATGACATAACATGACTGTATGAAAAACATACTTGACTATTCATAGCACTAAAACCATGGCATGTATGTCATGAATGTCATGATTTACTTTTCATGGTCCTGCAGCTCTTGCGGTGGTTTCGTTTACGTGGCATGTTGCAAAACTGGTACGGTATGGCATGATTGCATGGTGAACACAAGCAACAGATCCTAACATAAAAATTATGACATGCGTGTCATGTAACAACGTGACTACATGCCACGCTCATGATCTGATCGCGGCCGTTTCGCTAGATTGACATATACCAAAATTGGTATTATGGTACGTAAATGGATTACGAAGGTATGCGACTGGTGCAAACATGGAAAACATGAGATGCGTGTCATGTAATAGCATGACAACATGCTATGGTCATGACGCGCTCGTGGCCGTTTCGCTATCTTCACATGCCCCAGACGTGGTATTACGTGACGCGAACGGACGACATAGGTAAATGACACATCCAAACATGATAATGACGACATGCGTGTTATGTAACAACATGACTACAAGCCACACTGATGATGCGGTCGCGGCCGTTTCGCTAGCTTCCCATATGCTAAATTTGGTATTACGTGACGCCAATAGATGACGAAGGTATGTAACTGGTGCAAACATGATAACCATAACATGCGTGTCATGTGAGAACATGACTACATGCCACAGTCAAGGCGCCAATACATTTCGACGTGACGCAATGCGCGTGCTCGCCAGCGTTCATTTCGTCGCGTCACGCCTGCGTTGCCACGCCAGGCGGCAGTCCGGCCATAAGCTCACAGGCGCGCGCCGCACTGCGTTGCTTTGACGCATGCACGTTTCAGCGCGTCCGGCGTCCCTCCGTCACGAAAAGAGGGATAGGCAGTGTTGTCTGGGTAAGGCATTGGCGCGAAATGCAGCATGTCGCATTTCGCACCGGTTTGCGTCGGGCCGCGCTGACGGACGCTGGTCTAGCCTGGCGTCAGAGTATACAGTGCTCGCGTTCTGCTAACGTAGCGTCGCTGTGCTCAGGGTGCGCGCGTGCGTCAACGCTACATTGAAGTATATTGTGCCCTTCATGATGTGCTCGCGGCTGTTTTGCTAGCTCCACATATACCAAATTCGGTGGTATGTTACGTCAAATAATGGCGATATGTATGACTGATGCAAACATGATAATCCTGACACGCGTGTCATGTAAGAACATGAGAACACGCCACACTCATAGCGTGCTCGCGGCCGTCTCGCTAGATCCACATATGCTAAATTTGGTATCACGTGACGTTAATAGATTACAAGGTAAAAGACACATCTAAACATGATAATCATGACACGGAAGTCATATACGGCATCAGTGATCTCCACCTCGTAACTTTGGGCTGATTTTAAAGTGACATCAAGATTTATTCGTGCTTCGTATATAATCAATTCCTACAGTACGTGGGATCTGCCAATTTTTCAGCCTTCATGTTTTCTAATTAGCCTCAAGGCTAATTAGAAAATTAGAAATTCCTAAGAGATGTTGTGTTTCAACGCGTGTGAGCGTTGTTTTTGTTTCGCTTTTTTTTCCTGCCAGTTTGTTTTAGAAAATAGTCACTATCGTTCCTTGTTCCTTGCTTGTATTTACCTGCGCCTACAGGATATATTATTTGCAGACACACTGAAGGGACCAAATAGAACCCCGAATTTTCTTCAGGGAGAAAGGTTATCCCTAATGGCAGTCGGCATGAAAGAGTTGATAAGACTGAAGAGCCGTGTCCAAAGAACGCAGCAGGGATCTGTCTATGCCTGCATTACATGAAAGATTTGACATACCTGGCTGCATACGGTCAACTGCATAGCTTCATTCAGTCAGTCATAATACCGGGTGGAAGCAAAGAGTAATCGGGGACACCAATGAAGTTAGGGAGTTAGTTGAGTGCATTGCGCTCATAAATTGACGATGTACATGGACTCGAGGTTTCTGAGCAACACAAAAATTTCCAAGCTGTGAATTGTGTCTCTTCTGTTTTCAGCTGTTGTTTATGTGCATCGCCTTTTCTACGAGTGTATACTATTTCGCAAAAAAAAATGTATGGGTGGTATGTCTTCTGTTTCTCACAAGCTTCGCGTTTTTTACAATAAAAATCTAGATAAATATATTTTCATTAGGTATATTTGGTCAACAACAGGGTACAATCAATTCCTAATGTGGTAAATACTTTTCTATTGTGCCATACATCATGCTCATGGTTTACTATATTCGAACGCATATTCGAATGCCCAGCGCGGTGCAGCGTGCTTGATATAGCATTTGTCCATTTGTGCAAAGAAGAAGACAGATCCTTGTTTACACATCTTGTGGTTTTTGTCCTTAAAATGCCCCAGGCCTCACCGAAAACGTTTCTTAATAGAATAGTTTCAGCGACAAGAGCGGGAGTGCCTTGCGTAATATCTCTGCAGAACATTCAGCAACTGCTTTGCGTGCCTGCTGCTAATTTGGAGAGGGAAAAAATAACAGCATCGCGGGCGAGCCTTGCATCGGAGAATCGACCCAAGCAGACAGTTACTAGTGCTGACTGGTATGTGCACCCAAGGAGGAACGGTGGAGGGGGTAGGGATCACTCCGTTTTTTTCTTCCTGTAGCGCACATGCTTGGCGTCGTCTTTAGGCGGGTACAGTGGTGACGCTATTATAAGCGTGGGAAAGCGTCCCGTACGTCACGCCTGCCATGGGTGAAGATGGTCTTGCTAATCACTCCTGTTAGGCGTGATCGCTAAGCGTGGAGAAAAATCACGCATACCTTAAGAGTGCAAGAGAATTTAAAAAGCACGATTAGGTAAGCTTGGGATTTTTAAGAGTGTACATGTATACGCACAAATGTTTGTAAACAAGGGCATGCATTGAACGTGGCTTAAACGTGCTGCTGGTTTTTTTAAGAAAATTCAACAAATAAACTCGGCAAACAAACTCTCGTCGACGTATTTCGATGGCGTTAAACTTTTTCCCTTTATTGGGCGATGGTGTTTCACCAAAGCCATCGTGCGAAAATTTCCTTAGCTATACACTTCACGGTGTGCACCTTTTCGGATAACACGAAGACTGTTTTAAGACAGCTAAACCATCATCTGTTATTTTACTGCAACCCATCATTCTCGAAAAACACTGATGTTACATTAAACATGCACCAGGAAGCAATCTTGGCCGACTTTACACCAACTGGAACGCTCCTCCTGAACAGCTTATGTCATGGCTACGAAGTGTTTCGTACCGGCAAGAATCTCAACGGAGCAAAACGCGCATGGGTACCCCTGCGCCTCGCTCTCTCCTTCCCCTCTCTCTATCTCTTTACCTTTTAATCCTATCATTTTAATCCCTCCTTTACCCCCCCCCCCTCGCGAGCTACTGTTGAGGTGTCCTCCCCCTGAGGGACAGTTACGGGGTCTACTTTTATCTTCTTTTGATTTAAAATCACTCGCTTGTTATGAAGCTTTAGCGTAGTAATAAACAAGAACACCAGCCATTTCAAACTTTACGTGTGATTAATGCAACAATTGCAGAAGCGTAATACGGAGGAAAGGAGGGGGGGATGAACAACAAGAGAGAAGGCAGGGAGGTTAACCAGGCACATGCCCGGTTTGCTACCCTACGCTGGGGGAATGGGAAGGGGGCATAAAGATGAGAGAGAGGGGAAAGAGAAGAAAGAGAGAAAAAAAAGGATTGTCAGTCTATCGGCTGGCGCGTATCCAGCGGTGGCACTACACAAAAGTTAAAGGTTGTCACGTAGGCCTGTAGTCCTCAAAAAGCACAAGACAGCTTTGTCTACTTTCTGAGCCGACGAAAAGCGCGGACGGTGTTCCAGTAGCATCTGCATAGAGAGTGGCCGATCGTCCAATTGTCGCAATGCGTCCGAAAGCTTCTGTCTTTCGGAGGCAAATCGAGGGCAATGGCATATCAGATGGTCCATGTCTTCTTTGGCGCAGTAGACGTCGCATTCCGCATTGTCGGTCAATACGATGAGGGTTCTATATGCTTTTGTGAAAGCAACCCCCACCAAAGGCGACAAAGAAGCGAAGCTTCACGTCGACGAAGTCCGGATGGAGGTCGAAGTTCCAGTCGAGGGTTTATTTGGTAGAGTCTCGTATGTCTTACGCTTGGGGTGTTCCACTCCTGCAGACACAGACTACGTGCCAGGTGACGAAGTTGCTTTGCAGAGTCAGTTCTTTGACAAAGGAATCGGAAGGTTGTGCTCTTCTTGGTGCGATGTGCGAGCGGCGTTGTCTGCAGAATCATTGCCACTGATCCCACAATGGCCAGGAAGCCACTGAAACTTGACCTTGTGGCCTGTTTCTGTGACGTGGTGAAGAAGCTCGACAATTTCGTAAGTTAACTGTTCATGGCAACCTCGTCGAAGGACTGACTGCATGCTCTGTAGGCCGGTTTCGAGTCTGAAAACATAGCTCATTTACTCGTCTCTGAGATTTGATGTACTCTAGGCGCCACGCAAAGCCGCAAGTTCTGCCGCCGTAGACGTAGTGGCGTGTGACAGCTTGATTCGCAGAGTGATTCCTTTACCTAGAATCACCACCGCACCGCCAGAACCAGACGCTGTGGTTGAGCCATCAGTGTATATGTGCACATGGTTATTGTACATTTCGTGCAGAAGATTCAAGCTCCATTGTTTTAGGGCTGATGAAGGCAAATTTGATTTTTTATGTATTCGTGGAATTGAAATGCGTACTTGCGGAAGTGTGAGGCACCACGGAGGATACACCAGTTTCTCAGCAGGCGTAAAAGCTGACGTAAACGACGCACGATGTGCACAGACAATTGCACTAAATTTCGTGCGGGTCTCTCAGTAGCGAGGGTTGACATGTGGTGGAAGGATTCCTAGCATGTTGCCTGAGGTACGTACGCATCGTTTTAATGGTAATGTGCGTCATGATCGAGCATTCCTGTGCAATGGCAATTGTTTCAACTGTCGATGCGCAGCGGGGTAAACCAAGGCATATCCTAAGCGCCTGGGTTTGAATATTTTGGATTGTGCGCAGGTTTGTTTTGCACGTGTTAGATATAACAGGTAGGCTATACCGCAGAAATCCAATAAATAATACCTTGTACAGCTGTAACTATACTCGACCGACATTCCCCAACCTTTCCCGACAAGAAACCTGAATAAAAGAGTAAGTAAGAGAGCGACAAGGAGAGCGCTGAGAACAATGAGTGTCGCTGCTTTGAAAACTTTTTATCTAGGAAGCTTACAAGCCCACATGACTGCTAGCCCTGCTCGCCGTGAGTTGTGCAGCAAGTTACTTTTCCGACCGTTTCATCACGCCATGGTGGATTCAGTTTAGGTTTCTGCACTCTTTTTCGCAAATATTGGTGGTTTTCTCTCTTTTTGAAAGGTTGCTTGTAGAATTTGCAGTAATTTGCCGCGTTTTTTGGGCGCATTTAAATTTGTGAAAGCATATATATTTATTTTGGTGATTATCACATTAACTTTATAGCGTGTTTGTTGATGGCTGCGTTGTTGAATCGTTGAAGCCAAGCGTGCGTTTCGATAAGATACAAGTAACGTTAGTCATGCACTGACGAACTCGCATACAACATTATGACGATGGCCCTGCGACAATGACGAAATATTTAACCAACGATTTCATTCGTACATGCACATAATGTCACTGTATAAAAAATGCCCATTTTTTTCACATACCCTTCGTAATACAGTGGTATTATTGATTAAAATTCGAGCGCTCACATAAACAGAAACATAATTCAGTGTACACTTCATTTGAGCTTCGCAAAATCAAGTCACTTTTTCTTCTGTCTTTCTATAGCGAAAGCTGTTATGGAATCACAACTCGGGTTACGCGCAGTTGTCCGCTGCTACCGCCGGTGTCTGTAACCATCGCACGAAATCTAAAAAAAACCTAGCACCAATGACACGGCGGGGCTCGAACCCCGGTAAGCTGTGTGCCGACCCAATATATGTTACTGAGCCACGCCAGTTTTTTTTTCTTTATTGCTTACTTTGCACCTCATACAATAATAATACAGTGCATAAACAGTACATAGCGGTAACAAACGGAATGGTTACATAGTGACTAGAATTACTTTATACGAATAAGTGGCTCAAGATGTTCCAGCCACGCTGGAATTGGGTCTTCAGTTTTACACCCTTCAATAAACTTCGTGATCTTTTGGAGGAGATATTCAAAAACGGGCAGCGTATTGATGTCGGCATGGCGGACCACCATGTACTTTTTCCAAATACTGGGAAGGCCGAGCAACATAACAGTATCATAAGGGGCTCCATCGTCTTCTTCATTGACTGGTAAAAACCTGATTCCGTAGGCATCAATCGGTAAATCTTTTTTATAGTTCTCTGCAGAATGTCCCAGAAGAACCCCCCACCCCCCAAACAATCCCGAAAGATATTGTTCGATAGTTTCAGGTTTACGACAGCGAAAACAGTGCGTTTCTAATGGTACATATAGTCCCCTTTCTTGCATCCACGTTTTAACTTCTTGAGTACCTGTATGAAGCTTAAAGAAAATGAATTTGAGCTAGCAGGGACAGCCATCTTTTTTTTACTCGGGCCAGTATATTTTGGCCACGTTCAGCAGGATACAAACTCCTGTAAAGTGGTACCAGTAAAACAATGTCGAGAATGCCTCTATACAACCTTTTTCGTTTTATTCCCGCTAGATGTTCTCTGGAGAACCGTGCCATTAAAAAATTGCATGCACGAACTACTTCTTTTAGATAACCATAAAGCGCCCCATGCACATAGCCCGTGGTGACAACGAGTGAAAGTAAAACTCTTCCAATCCTCAGCTGAATATATGAACGTAGAAACGAGTCTCTTGTGTCTCACAGAAACATAAAACGACTAACGACCTGTCTTAAAAACAAATGTGACAGACTGAGACCACCGAACCGAACGCGCGAAAAAGGTTAGTGTGACTAGACCGTTTCCACACTGATCCCCATATAAATACTGCAAACACACGGTGCAGCTTCTGCACGTTTATACGCGAGCAATGCCAAACCTGTAATGTGTACGGAAGTTTAGAGACAAAGAAAGATTACATATAGTGGCCCGTGTGAACATCTAAAAGTCCCATCCTTTAACATTCTCCCCCTTTTCACGCTTTCAGTGGCTTGCCGCTGCCAGTACGGCTCACTGTCACGATTAAATTCTAGTGGTACACCCAAATAATTTTCAGGCTTATTCACCCATGGCATGTTGGCAAAAACGTCTGGAGTGGAAGGCCAATCCCCATGCCAATATCCCAAGCACTTTTCACAGTTTACCGAACTCCCACTGGCCATACAAAACTGTTTTGTATTGTGGACTACTTCGTTAACACTGTCGTGATCTGAACAAAAAACTGCCACATCATCAGTATATGCAAGTAATCGCACTTAATCTCATGCAGTTTGAATCCATGGGTGGCACTTCTGTTCATCACACTCACACAGAAAGGCTCTAAAACAAACAGAACAACAATGGTGAAGAGGGCAGCCCTGACGCACGGAGCGTTGCAAGATAATGCGCACCCCTACCAACTTATAACAATTAATGCGTTGTACAGCCCTTATATGCCATAGCTACTCCCTCATTGATAATACAGCCCACGTTTACAAAATCCAAGACACTCCTCAGAACATCATTTGATACAAGATCAAAACCTTTCTCTCAATTCAACTAAACCATTGCCACATGTCTCAGCCGCATCGCAGCACTCTAGAACAGCTCTGGACTTATGTATATTGGTCACAATTGTGCGTCCTTTGATTCTACACGTCTGGTGTGGGCCTACTATTTCCTTTATTACACCCTGTAATCGCTAATCGCTTAGCTAATATTTTATGAAGATCTTGTAATCTACGTTCATTAGGCTAATGGGCTGATATGATTTTACTAAGCGGAATTTAGTTTTATGATATGTGTTTGGGGGATTAGAATAGTGTGCGCCGTCAAACATCCTATACTTGTAAGCTTCATTGAAAAGACTAGTCAAAATTGGGTAAAATTGGACTTAAACGTTTTGTAAAAGGCTACGCTCAAGCCATCTGGTTCAGGTGACTTTCCTGGGTTTAGCCGTTCAATAGCTCTTTCAACTTCCAAATTTGAAATAGGTGGTTCTAACCCTACAAGCTTTCGGGCGCTTTGACATGAAAGGTAAGAATTTGTTCCTAAACATTCCTATGTCAACCTACGATCGCTTAAACAGCTGTCGATAGTAGTTAGAAAAAAAAACGTTTCATATTCCATTATTATCTGTGTAAACGACACCATTGTGATGAATTTCCGCTATAGTATTTCTGCGAGCATATCTCTTCTCTCCACCCAGGGATTGTTTTGTTGTTGCTTCGCCAACAAAGAACTTTTCAGCACGAGCTCAAATTATAGCCCCCCTATAACGCTTAGTGTCAAAACTTCCAGCCTATGCCTAGCCTTGCGAATATCTTTCGTGAAGGTTCCTGGTGGTTTTGCTTCTTTTCTAACAATGCAGTAAAATTATGTTTTAGCAGTTCTTCCTCCTTTCTCTGCTCTTGTTTAATTGTACAGACTCTTTCCATTGCCATCATCTTAATATCAATTTTAAAATATTCCCGCTGAGCTCCAATCGTTATTTCGCTGCTTTTGTTAACTTTTCTGACATGTTCTAGTACCTTCTATTTAAAAAGTCGTCCTCCAGTAGCTGCGAATTAAGCTTCCAAGGTTCCTAGAAAACTTACTTTGTATACCGCCGCCCCAACGGATATTAAAGCTGATTAGGCAGTGATCCGTAAAAAGACTGATTCGACTAGGTATTTGTAACCCATTGGTATTATACTCGCCGTTACATAAGCTCTGTCGAGACGAGCGTGACTGGAATTCTGAAAGACGTAAAATGAATGCTTTGCCCCGTATCCAGACATTCCCTACATCTTCAAGGCTATATCGGTCTATAACATGCTAAGGGCTGCCGTACTGGAATCCCTATACGGTGCACTGCTGGTCTTGTCATGTACAGATAGCACAGTTAAAGTTCCCCTTATTACAACCTGCCTGTCGGTATCGCAATATTCATCTAGGGATTGGAAGAATCACATCTTTCGGATCGCACATTAGGGGCATACACAGTAATTACGCATCATTTAGAATAAAAGTGCCTGAAATCCCATACTATTAACCTCCACGATAAACTAGATGTAACAGATTCAACGATCAGTCCCTGTATCTGGCGGAGAAATAAAGCACAACCCGCTGAGGAACCAACGACATGACTTACACAAACACTTAATCGGGAACTAAAAGGCCGCACCATGCTTCTATCTCTTGTTCACCTTCACCTTTGCATTTCTGTACAGCTCTAACGTCGAGATCTTGCTCGACAACTAGTCGATACAGTTGATTCTGTTTCTTTATGCCAGCGAGACCCCGCACGTTAATTGAAGCAAAACGGAAAAAAGCTTTCCGTAGCCATGGTATGCGGTTGACTTGAGAATGTGAGCATGATGCTCACCTCCACCACTCAGTGCAGCTGAGTCTGCCAGCCGCACGCCTCGTTCCCCATTCGTACACGCACTCTCGATGCTACGCAGGCAACGACGTCGCTGGACGCCTTACCGGCGGGATAGTAGGCTGCGGGCGCAACGCCAATCGACACGGTGGCAATGCTTTAGATGGTGGCTAATCTACGCCAGAGTCTCCTGCAACGCCGTTCTCGCCCACGTCCTGCCGTGCCCGTTTGCCCATGTGCCGCTGGAAGCTTCCATCACCAATTCATCGTGCACTTGCAGATTCTCTCCGATCACGTCCTCCAATACCTTAATTGCTTCTGATGTCGGCGTCGCTGTCACTAGCGCCGAGGGTTCCGCAATGTCTATCACCATACGCTCTTTATCTATCTATCTATCTATCTATCTACTATCTATCTATCTATCTATCTATCTATCTATCGATCTACTTCTATCTATCTATCTATCTATCTATCTATCTATCTATCTATCTATCTACTATCTATCTCTCTATCTATCTATCTATCTATCTATCTATCTACTATCTATCTATCTATCTATCTATCTTCATCTATCTATCTATCTATCTATCTATCTATCTATCTATCTATCTATCTATCTATCTATCTATATCTATCTCTATCTATCTATCTATACCCTACGACATTTAGTTCTCCTGGCCGTTTCAATAATGGTATCAATACCAAACCTGGTATAGCGTAGCATGACAGTATGAAAATATTTGACTAGTCATAACATGAAAATCATGACATGTACATCATGAATGTTATGATTTACAATTCATGGTCCTGCAGCTTTTGCGGCGGTTTTGCTCACATCGCATGCTGCAAAGCTGGTATGGTATGACATGATTGCATGGCGAACACAAGCGACATACTAACATGAAAATCATAACATGCGTGTCATGTAAGAACATGACTACATGCCACGCTTATGATGCGCTCGTGGCCGTTTCGCCAGCGTCACTGTGGTGAAAAACATTGCCCTGGAGAGCGTGCGTCGTGCTCTGACGTACAGGATCGTGTGCGGGGCCGATTTAGCATTTCAGGTGCGCGGGAATTACCATGATGGTGATAGCGGTGAAATAATGAAGCTCGCCTATGCGCGTGCTCGTGCGCGTACCTCGTGAAAAAGCTCCTGAGCCACGGGGACAGCTCGGCTAACCTCAGAGAGCAGAGTGCAAAAACAGTTCGGGCCATGCCCCGAATTCTCGTTCTGACCCTCGTGTCCGGCCTCGTCTCGGCGTTAAGTCCTCGGGTGCGTTCTGGACGGAGCATCGCCCCACCTCACCCCCGGGTTGGTCCGAAGCAACGTTCTTCACGGCCAGCCGCTGTTCTGGTCTCGGAGCGAACGTACGGAGCCGGCTTCAATGGTTGTCGGGGTTTTCGACCCCGTGTCCTGGGCACTCGCTTCAGTCGAGCGTGACCTACACGCCAAAAGACGTCATGGTGTGGGACAACGACTTAAGCTCGAGCCAGTGAGCTACACGAGAAGGCGTGTCTCACCGTGGACGCTACTGCGATGGACACAACGCCACGTTGCCCGGTGCTCCGGTCACCGCAACGACGGCGCGCGTGAGTGTGGTTTTCTAGACTTGGTGTCGTGGGACCGAAGAATGCTGACCATACAACGTAGACTTTCTCCACGCGCAAAAGAAACTTTATTGTAGACTTTCTATTTGTCATTGTGAGATTTCTTTGTGTGTGTTCTTGTCCTCGTCTGATTATAAGGAACGTCTTCGGATATCAGTTGTCTTGAGTGCGTCCGATGACCTGGGCCCATTCAGTAAACCCCCTTACTCACCACAGTCACTATACCAAATTTGGTATTACGGTACGTGAATAGATGATGAAGGTACTGGGCAAACATGATAATCATGAGATGCATGTCAGTAACAACTTGAGTACATGCCACGCTCATGATGTGCTGGTGGCCGTTTCGCTTGTTTCACCTATACCAAATTTCGTATTACGGACGTGAATGGATGATGAAGGTATGATACGTGCAAACTGATGAACATGACATGCGTTTCATGTAACAACAGACTACATGCTACGCTCATGATGTGCTCCTGGCCGCATCGCTAGCTTCACATATGCCAAATTTGGTACTACGTCACGCCAATGAATGACGAAAGTATGTGACTGCTGCAAAAAGAATAATCAGGAGATGCGTGTCATGTGAAACATGACTACATGTCACAGTCAAGGCGTCAATACATTTCGACGTGACGCGGTGCGCGTGGTCACCGGCCTTCATTTCGTCGCGTCGCACCTGCGTTGCCACGCCAGGCGCCGGTCTTGCCATATACTCGCAGGCGCTCGCCGCACTGCGTGGCTTTGACGCATGCGCGTTCAGTACGTCCGGCGTCGCTCCGTCACGAAAAGAGGGAGGCGCAGTTTTGTCTGGGTAACGAATCGGCGCGAAATGCAGCATGTCGCATTTCGCGTTGCATGTCGCATTTCGCAGACTGTAGGTTGCTGGCGCTTTGTCGCTGTGTCCAGCTGCGCGCGTCGACACTACGTTGGAGCATATTAGGCTCTTGATGATCCGCTCGCGGCCGTTTCGCTAGCTTCACATATACTAAATTTGGTATCCCGTGACGTGAATAGAGAATGAAGGTAAATGACACATCCAAACATAATAACTATGACACGAAAGTGATGTGCGGCATCGTTTACCTCCACTTCGTAACGTAGTGTTGATTTTAAAGTTTCATATCAGCATTTCTCATTACTGCTTTTCATAAAATCATTTCTCGTTGTATCTGGGATCTGCCGACTTTTGTTGGCCTTGTCACGATCCTTTGCTTATTAACCCAGTAGGGTCTGGCAACTCTTTAACTGCTCAGATCGTTCTCAATATTGACCATCTTATCAATGTTCATTTTTTTATTTTCATTTATTCATATATCATTGATACATAATGGTGCACCAAGATATAGATCTCAGCAGAAACGCTCACAGTGCTCATGGCTCAAAAATGATGGAACTTGAGCATACCAAGTTCAAGCGCTGTTCATACACCCTCTGAAGCTCCAAGTGATATCGCTGTCTCATTCAGTACAAAGATAGGAAGCAAAGATTACAATCACCAGCAGCAACACCCTTATAAAAACTTTTTCAAGAGTTTCCAAAAGTAAACATAGATGATATTTTTGCTTGAAAACACTTTTACCCCTGGCTGAAGTGCAATGACCAAATCTTTTTGGTGGTTATTCGTTTTTGCATAGTTCAAAACACACCACTTTTCAGAAATCTACTTTACAGCACCAAACCTTAGACTAGGAAAGAAGAGGAGACTAGATTCGGCAACGAAAGATATAGATAAGCTACTCCGTTCATTTGTTAGCACGAAAAGAAATGTCCTTTGCTTCACTTAAACTACTAAAACGTATGACGAATTTCAGCCACAACTAAGAGGGAATAAAAAGGTGGACATTTCTGTAGATGAACTCACTTTTCAGGAGAACTTTAGGTAAAGTAGAGGCAATCTGTAATAAACCTCAAATCTAGTGGACGGGGTTAGAGATCATTCAATTAGGTGCGACGTGAGAAGGTTAACAAAACAAATACATTATATAGACGCCTGCGTCCTGAGAGGGGAAGGCAATTATCCAGCACAGGGGCCGCACTTAAAGCTAACAGTAACTTTGTCCTAGGTGCAAGAGCAAAATAGTAATGGCAATGTAAAACTCGAGAGCGTCGTCTCGAGGGCGTCATTAGACATTTGTGAGAAGTTCCTTTACGTGCTGCCTCAGGCAGCCGTGGAGCGATTGAAGTAGGATGGAATCAAGTTCGAGGAAAGAAACGGACTCACGCGAAAGAAATAAGGATTCACACAAGAAGTCCGCCCACGCTATAGGCTACGCGTGGACCTCTTTAGCAGCACTTCGCCAACATTTGGACCCCAAAGTGAAGTGTTTCTCTCACATATATCTTTCTTCCGATGGGAGAAAGAAAGAAGCAATTCTTCAACAGGCATAGTCTTTTGCCTTTTTCCCTTGGTGATGTTATTCTTGGTCTTGGAAAAATAGTAATAAAAGAAGTTGTGGGGGTGAAATTTGGCGGGGCAGATTGGTCGCGTTCGCTCTCAAAAGTGGACTCCAGGCTCATGCCAGCCTCCGGGCTTGAGCGACGAGAGGCTTCGAACCGTATATAACTACCACCCGGGGACCATTATAAGAGAACTTCTTGAAGGCAGAAAAAAAACTAAAAAGAAACCTTGGCTGATTCGATACTTTCTTTTTCGCATCGACTTCGAGTGATAAAAGCAGAGGGCATAGCGAGAACAGGCCTCTGCGTTTGAACTTCTCATTTTCGGGCTGGTATATCACAAAATCACATTATTGGGCAACGTGCTAGTCGCGAAGTGTAATATTACTTGCGTCTGTGAAAGCGAAGTTTTTAGAAACTGTTGAAGATTTTTCAAGGGCTAAAAAGACATTGAACGAAATTCCCTTGTCTTTAAAAGGCGAATGCCTCAGGGAGAAAGCGCAGGCAGAAATTTTTTCGTGGGGGAAGCACCTTCCTGATTACGGGTTGGGGACTGTCGCTATAAATGAAAAAGTGGAGGGTAACAAGGGCACAGTTGGCATCTCCTGGCTGCACCACACCTGAAGGACCGTGAGTTTCGACGCTCACACCTGTGAATCATCTTGGAGGTGGATGGTTTCCTCATGGAGAATGTCTGCAAAAAAAAATTCTTTCTTTGGAAAAAATGTTATGCATCAAGTGCCTTTGTGAAGGCGGATGCCCTTCCTGGGGCAGTTCAAGACGCTGACAAAATTTATGGAGATAGAAGGAGCTCTGAAATGTCGGCTGAGAACACCGTTACGAAGAAAAACTCTACATTTTGGGACCTTTTCTGACAACTCCTAAAACACATTAGGTTAGGGTTTCTTCAAACCTGAAACTAGGCCGGGCAATTGCCTGCAATTATGCAAGGCTAGATCCCCAGCTACCTGCAACATCCTCTACCTCCTCCACCTCAACCCTGTTCTAGCTTCGAAAGCAGTTGTCCGACTCATAAACCGGTTTTAAACCCTAGTTCTTTTAGCAGAATGTTTCGAAGTGGACTTTGAGTTTGTCCGCTTTCGTGTTATCGGCTGTCACTGGTCCCTTTAAGAGGAGGCAATAACCAGGCTGATTCTAAGGACTGACGTATTAGTCCTTCGAAACGCACCAAGAAAGTGCGGACAATAGAGTATTGGTCCTTTTGGTGCGTCAGCGAATGCCTACTGTTGTCCAAAGAACGAGGCAGAGCCGAGAGTTGATAACAAAACAAAATTATACTTGTACCCACGGCAAAACAAACAACACACAAACATGCACACTCAGCACTTATCAGAAACCATACAGCTCACACGGTACTGTGGTACATTCTAAACAACGGGCATAAAGAACAAGACGCGCTACAATGCCATCTCAATGTAATAACTATCCAAGCACTCTTATGGACTAAGAGATCTTCGTCGAATGAATTAAGGTCCAACGTTTTTGGACCAAAGCCCTAAGTGCTTCCTTCTCCAGGGAACACTCACTCCAAAATCAAGCGGACCCGGTTGTCCTCCCACTGGTATCTGTTGAGGTGTTTCTCTTCCTGGAAACTCTCGTGCTCGTAAACTGCCCACACTCAAATAAAGCAAACTTCTTTCGCGGGCAACAAGATCGGGTACTCACGCGCTGCCTGACTGGCAGACACGCCTCTTCGCCCACTGGCGTAAGGACACACACCTCATCTCCTGTTTGCCACTCCCTCGCACGCACGATATATGCACCAAGCTGCTCGGCTCACAAAATTTTCAGGATTTTTCGTCGGCAACGCCATCACACTCCAAAGCCTGCCGGATAATTTTGAGGCAATATCATTTCTCGTTAAGTTCTGCGCACAACGCTACTCACGCAACACTCTAAGCAACCTGCGGTCCTTCCATTCTAGATGTTTCTACAGTTCTCTCGGTGTTAGGTCCGAGGACGTTCGTCGGCGTGGAAGTGGCTCTTCCGAGGGGGGGGGGGGAGAAGGCGCCCGCTCGGCGTCTTTTGTTGCTTGTTTCTTCGTTGCGCCGGTCTCTGTCGCGTCTTCTCGGTGCCTAGTTTGCGCGCAGCGGTTAGAAATCAGAGGCGCGACCTTTCTTGAGCACTCGTCTGTGCCACTGGCTCAGAAGAATAAAATGTGAGCGAATGTATTGGAATCACCAAATGGAAGCGCATCCATCAGTTAGGCAAATGCACAAGCATGCACTGAATTATTGTCGGGCTAAGTATGCGCAATATACATCGCTCATTCCTGCACGGGCCTCGCAGCGACAACGTACTTTTAATGAGTGGGAACACTTACCGAAATCGCATATATAGAAAGTAAGATGCTGTGATAGTGTTTGGAGCCACCTTTAAATATTTAAACCAGTTTAAGCCTGGCCAATCAAAGAAGGTAGAGGAGCTGGCAAGCGAGCGTAAGTACTGGTGAACCCTAAGATACAGTTCTCGCTTCCCATTCTCTTCATATTGTTTTTTTTTTTCGTTTCTTGATCTCTTCTATCTAGACAACTGTTCTTTCCTTCTCTAACATTCAACATCATACTCCTCGCGCTCACTTTCCTTTCTCATTGCTTTGTTGAAACGCTAGTAGAAGTTAATTATCGATTTTTAAGAGTTCAACGCACTAGCGATATCCTGTTTTCAGTGCGTATTTCAAAATAGCCTCAGTGCCGAAACCTTTCCGAACTGCCAATGCACACTTTTTTGTGGGCTTGGGGGTATAGAGCTGTTATGCCTGCGAGTCCGCAGTGAACGTCCATGCCTCGGAAAAAGAAAAT
The DNA here is from genome assembly GCF_013339725.1 of Rhipicephalus microplus. NCBI lineage: Eukaryota > Metazoa > Arthropoda > Arachnida > Ixodida > Ixodidae > Rhipicephalus > Rhipicephalus microplus. Next base: position 43,174 of record NW_023613472.1, read on the forward strand.
CTGTGTCAAGGCCAGCACGCGAGCCCGCCTGACGCGATCACAACTCAATGGCGTCATCACGCGACGGCGCCTTTCTGGCGCGCACGTGCAGTGAATCATCTCAGCCCGCGAGCCCGTCGAGCAAACAACCGGCGCCTTCCTATCTGGCGGGTCTGACGCAATGTCTGGTGACGTCACTCGTCCTTGGGTGCAGCCACCTGCAGCGCAGTCTCTTCAGATTCGATGACGCGGCCCAGCGGCGACCCCATTGGAGGAGTCTGACCTCACGACCAGCGGGCTTCTGGTTGGACATTTGGTTTCTCAAAGAATCCACCCGGTGCATATAAAAGAAGCCCTGCGGCGCGTCGCGAGAAGCAGTCCTGTTGGAGAGCACGTGTGTGTCGCAGTTGCTATGTGTTAGCAGCAGTCCTATGCGAGAGCAGACATGTGTGCCAGAGAAGAGAGGTATGTCATAGAGAGTTGAGCTGGTGTGTCAGAGAAGAGAGCTATGTGATAGAGAGTTGAGCTATAAGTTAGAGAGGAGAGCTCGGCTCTTCGGGTCTCTAAGCTGTCAGCCCCAGTGCCGAATTTGTAACGACTCTGTATATATGCTGTACATAACCCTTGTTTAACTCACCGTCGTCTCCTCCGCTCGTCTATCAGCTCTGCGCAGAAGCAGTCGCGCGCTGAGAAACCTACGCTACCAACATCTGGTGACCGTGTCAGCGGAGTTCGAAGCAGTGGCGCTTTCGGGACCGTGTTGGCGTCGCCGTCTTTCGAAACAGTGGTTGCAGCGGTGAGATTCGTGGCGCCCTTCGTAACGTCGTCGGAGGCGCGCCTCGCAACAGTGGTGGCAGCGGTGGAATTCGTGGCGCTCTTCGTAACGTCGTCAGAGGCGCGCTTCGGAATAGTTGTGGCAGCGGTGGGATTTGTGGCGCCCTTCGTAACGTCGTCAGAGGCGCGCCTCGCAACAGTGGGGGCAGCGGTGGGATCGGCCGGCGTCAGCGACATCGATGCGGTGAGTGCCTGATGTTTTCCCCAGTTCACCAGACTACTCTAGCTCAGGTTGTAGTAGTTTAGAGAAGGGCTGTGTGAAGCATTGAAGTGAGCTTTGATCGTTTCAAGCAAAGTCGAAGGGCTTTGAAACCAAAGTTGATGCGGAGAGGGTAAACACGGGAGTGTGAAAATTTGCTTGCGCGTCTTGCTAGTTGACTTATAGTGGGTACGACAAGTAAATTGTTAACAAGGGCAAACAGCAAGATGCTAGTGTGAACGATGGAGAACCTTAAAGTGAAGGAACTCATCGAAATTTGTGAGGAACTTGGCATTACTTTGGCCGTGCAAAACGAAAGCAGCGATCCTTGAGATCATGAAGGATGAAGGAGTGTCGGCTGAGGAAGTCGATGAGGCCTGGGCGGATGTAAAAGCACGCCGCGAGGAGGCCGAGAGACAGGAGCGCCTCGAGTTAAATCGAATAGAATTGGCAATCCTACAGTGTTCGCAGGCGCCTAGCATAGCTTCTCCCACGATTCAGGTCAGCGGTCAGAGAATTCACGACCAACTGCCACCGTTCGTAGTAGGCGAGGACATGGCCCTCACGCGATCGCAAGCGCGGAAGCTTTTGCAGGAGCTTCATCTTGTTCAATGCTGCGAACCTTCAAGTGAACTTGGCGGCGAGTCGACGGAACCTCAGAGAGGAAATTTTCCGTGTGAGTCATGTGAGCAGTCACTTGAGCGGCCCGTCGCCGAAGCGACCGGCGCGGTTTCCTTAGCAGGGGGAGACGACATGGCGCCAATGAATCAGAGCGAGAGGGCTGCAACGCTATCGCCTGTAGCGGAAAGTTGGAGTGAGCTGTCGAGGGTTGATCGAGAAACGCTCATTCGTGAGCAGCGTGAGGACCTCTCGATAAAAGCGCTAATGGAAAGCGTAAACTTGGAAAAAAAGAAAAGGAGTGTTTCTTTTTTGAGAAAGCAGGCTTCTGTATCGGAGCTACACAAATGCGCAAGGTCGCAGGTATGAGCAGCTCTTGGTGCCACAAAAGTATCGTCGCCAACTATTAGAACTTGCGCATAAAAAACGCATGGGCAGGGCATCTCGGCATAAAAAAGAGCAAGGCCAGAGTTTCCCTTGAGTTTTATTGGCCGAAATGGTGGAAGGATATCGAAGACTTTGTACGCTCATGCGACACTTGTCAGAGAGCGGGGAAATCCGTGGAAAGGAAGGCACCCATGAAGCTTTCTGATACCAATTATGAAGTGAAATTAGGAAGGCGGCCAAACAAATTTACAACTTGATGAAACCATAAGTTCAACGTCAAGCGGTCGTAAATCTGCTGTGAATGCTTCAGAGGAAGAGGGAGCAGAAACTTGAGTTCTAGTGATGTAATCGAAAGGGGATCGAAGGTAATCTTGGAGCAGTTGAACCTAGAGCCTAGGTCAAGTGAAGTCCAGAAGGAGGACCTGAGAAGGAATGTTTCTTTTTATGAGAAATTTGAACTCCCATTTGTAGTTACACAGCTGTGCAACGTCGCAAGTATGAGCAGGTCTTGGTACCGCATAGGTATCGTCGCCTAAATGTGGCCGGTTACTGAGATGGAGCATGACGCTCCAACAGCACAACTTTGACGTTCGCTACAAAAAGAAAAGGAAAGCTATACGCTAATGCAGATGCATTGAGCAGTGCGTTCTAGCTAGTACTTTCTCAACCTTTCGGTTTCTCGCTGGCGATTCGGGGCAAAAGTTTGACCTCATGATGACCTTTGCTGAGCGCTCTCGTCCAGAGTGAGGTCAAAGAGCCAACTTTATGTTGTATTCTATTTCGTTACGTTGCTGTACGTGTAAAAACATTTGAGTTCTCATGTTAAGAGTCTTGTGTCCCACATGTGCCTCTTGATGTAGAGGGAACGAAATTCCGACAGACACGTAGCTAGGTATATGTTGTACTATACTTTGTCTGGTGTTCTGTCGGGTGACCGAGGGCACTTGCTTGTGTCGTGTGTTGTCTGTTGTCGAACCGTCTTGACAAGTTGCAGAACCATCGACAAGTGCTGAAGGCAAAGATCGTCAGAAGAGACGAGCGAAGCTGGTGGACAAGTTGTGGCGACAAGCCAGTGGAGCTGGAATCGGTCCTCAAGAATAGGATGTGTTCCCGGAACAGAGTCTGGAGCTGCATTTCCCCATGGCCCTGGAGGCGAACTTGAAGGAACCTGGCGAACGAGCGCACCTGACATCCGAGCCACGTGATTGATTGATTGATTTGTGGGGTTTAACGTCCCAAAACCACCATTTGATTATGAGAGACGCCGTAGTGGAGGGCTCCGAAAATTTTGACCACCTGCGGTTCTTTAACGTGCACGCAATCTGAGTACACGGGCCTACAACATTTCCGCCTCCATCGGAAATGCAGCCGCCGCAGCCAGGAATCGAACCCGCGACCTGCGGGTCAGCAGCCGAGTACCTTAGCCACTAGACCACCGCGGCGGGGCGGTCCGAGCCACGTGGAAGCAGATCGTCTTTCGGGCGCATTATCTGGCGGCGGGGGTGCTGTTATGCCTGCGAGTCCGCAGCGAACGTCCATGCCTCGGAAAAAGGAAATCTGTGTCAAGGCCAGCACGCGAGCCCGCCTGACGCTATCAACAACTCAACGGCGTCATCACGCGACGGCGCCTTTCTGACGCGCACGTGCAGTGAATCATCTCAGCCGCGAGCCCGTCGAGCAAAGAACCGGCGCCTTCCTATCTGGCGGGTCTGACGCAATGTCTGGTGACGTCACTCGTCCTTGGTGCAGCCACCTGCAGCGCAGTCTCTTCAGATTCGATGACGCGGCCCAGCGGCGACCCCATTGGAGGAGTCTGACCTCACGACCAGCGGCGCTTCTGGTTGGACATTTGGTTTCTCAAGAATCCACCCGGTGCATAAAAGAAGCCCTGCGGCGCGTCGCGAGCAGCAGTCCTGTTGGAGAGCAGACGTGTGTGTCGCAGTTGAGCTATGTGTTAGCAGCAGTCCTATGTGAGAGCAGACATGTGTCAGAGAAGAGGCTATGTGATAAAGAGTTGAGCTGTGTGTCAGAGAAGAGAGCTATGTGATAGAGAGTTGAGCTATGTGTTAGAGAGGAGAGCTCGGCTCTTCGGTCTCTAAGCTGTCGGCCCCAGTGCCGAATTTGTAACGACTCTGTATATATCTGTACATAACCCTTGTTTAACTTACCGTCGTCTCGTCCGCTCGTCTATCAGCTCTGCGCAGAAGCCATCGCGAGCTGAGAAACCTACGCTACCAAACATCTGGTGACCGTGTCGGCGGAGTTCGAAGCAGTGGCGCCTTCGGGACCGTGTTGGCGTCGCCGTCTTTCGAAACAGTGGTTGCAGCGGTGAGATTCGTGCGTCCTTCGTAACGTCGTCGGAGGCGCGCCTCGCAACAAGGCGCAGTGTAAACGTGCCTTTCGGCCTTTTGTAGGGGTGACCGCTTTGAACCTCGAAGTCATTACGATAATCACATGTTATCACACCCAATGGCAATTTACGCTCGTACAATGCAATATTAAGGCAATATTTGTAGCCGTACTGGGAAGCATTTACATTGAACGCTTTGTTTTAATAGCATTAGCTACTTTCACTGCATTTCCAAGCACAGTAAATTCTTTTCACAGCATTCCCATGCATAGGCTTGGCTATGTACTGGAATACCCGCGTCTCACGCAAACGACCACGGTGGGATCACTTCTTGGGCCCAGGCTTTCTTCTTTTATATTTTATTTGCATCTGTATCGTATTTTTTTGTCACGAGCAAGATATTGATTTTTCGCTCACAACTAACGACGTCGACACTGACGCTGACCCGCGAATTTCTGCGAAACAAACTTTTTTAGGCTATTGTGTTTAATTTCATGGTTATTCTATGCTGCAGGCTGCTTCGTGCATACCTGATTTCTGTGGAGCATACCCGACGAGTATAATGCGGAAATGAATGGCCTTACCTCCATCTTATAGGACTCGGCTGTAAGAAATGTGCCTACCATAATTTTCTTACGCAGAACTATTGCATTCATCTGTCTGTGCAACCTCATGGGACAGAGTTCAGATAACTGTTAAAGTACCGGCAGTTTGGTATTATTGTTGAAATGACAATTGTCTTGGTTTTTTGCGAACATTACGGCATAGTAGGATGAAAGACAAATTTTTCAGGCGAAATGTCTTCTAATTCCAAATACTCAATATTTCAGAAATTTTTCTGAAGCTTTACACGCACCAGTTCACCGAACTCTCATTTACTGACTTTGAGGTTATACAATCTGAAAATGTATTCACCCACCGCTGCTTTCCTATGCCCGTTAAGAGCTGAAAAAGGCGGATGAGAGCATTCTTCCGCAACAACTCACTTCTATTCTACTTTGCCCGACAGTTAAGCATTTTGGCTCTTACTTTCTCGGCATCCGCTATTACTGTAAGGAGGTGGCTAGCACATATACCACATGGTATGGACATACCAGTTAACCCATTAAGGACAACAAAGAAGTACTGATTCGATTTTTCGAAATTTCGCATATATAATTGACTACAACACGTGCACATTTTAATATATTTACGAGTTTTTGCAGAAGGTTTAACTTTGTACTTTAGAAAGTATGTTGATCCCTCGACATAGCAATAAGAAAGCTAGTGAGATGCAAAAATGAATAGTACACTAGGCCTTTGCCGAATAAATATCACATTATTCTTGGATCATACCGATAATCAAAGCCCCCACGCTTTACGAAAAGCGTAAACTTGTGCTTCTTGCAACACTATTTCAATATATTGCGCCACAACTGCATTTTATTCTTGAGCTTTTGAAAATGTCAGTACGAATAGTGCAATGGCAAGCTCATGAGCTTGCCATTGCACTATTCGTACCAACATTTTGACAAATCAAGAGATCTATAGCACCCGCTGCAGTGGGTGCTACAGATCTCTTGATCCTTCTGTTACGTAAAACAACAATAGGTGAGTGTATTTCTATTATGTGACTGAAGAAAAATGAATAGTCAACATGTAAAGCCCTGCTGGAACATACACTGCAGTTGCAGACTCTGTATGCATGGTCAGCAGCCATTTCCACCATCTGGGTAATGTGGCCAGTACTGTCTCATGGATGAAATATTCATAGTTTATCGCAGCCTGGTCGTACAGCACAGCCTTTTCTATGACATGTTACAGCGGCTTACGAGAGTTCGCCATGACACAAAGTTTTCTTTTTCTTTTTGTTATTTTCAGTGGATGACATCCTTGTTTATACAAAACGTAGAGACTATACTGTGTTGTCATACGGTATCGTAGCGACTGTGCTTTTGTCTTTGGCCTCTACGAAATAGCATTATTTCGTTATCAAACAGAAACTATAACACCCAATCTCCTTTTGTTCCATATTTTTTAGAGGCGAAGAAGCGTGGTCGGCTGTCCCTGATGTATATAGTACGGAGCCACCTCGTTTAAGATTCACCACTGTGTGATAGTTGTTGGGGCAATAAACAAATGCAGATGCTAACAAACAGATGGCATCTACGTCGTTTTAGGATCAACAAGCAAAGTAATGTTATATTTATGCTAGGGGGCGCTTCCATTTTAGGGGTGACGCTCCTTAGGCCGTGGGTCGTGCGTCCGCTATGTTTGTAGTAGTAGTAGTAGTAGTAGTAGTAGTAATAGTAGTAGTAGTAGTAGTATATAGTAGTATAGTTGTTGTTGTTGTGGTTGTTTTAAGTATCCGCCTCTTGTTTATTTCTTGATGGAGGTACTTCTGTAAAATGAATATTATGACGGATTGGTTGTAACAAAGTTCATTGGCCATGAGCTCGGGAACTACAAGTGCAGCGGACCCGAAGATGAACAGTGATGACGATTGACTGCTGTGCAGATGAGTATGAAGCTCATAATAGTTGCTTACACTAATATCCCCAGGGGAAGTGGCCAATCTGGCTGCTGTGGGCAGGTAGTCAAGGTGACGAGGAACGTCGTGTGAAAAGCTTCATGAGGGAAACGTGTACGACTTCGGTGCTGTGGTAACCGTGGTCAGTTGGCACGACAAAAGGTGTCACGCGATAGGTGACAGGTGAAGTCTGCTCTAAAACTACACATGGGCCGATGAATCGAGGCTGGAACTTATCGCACAGACCAGGTGTGCGAATTGGTGTAAATAGCAGCACCTCGTCACCCGGCCGGAAGGATACCACACGATGAGAGGTGTCGTAGACGGCCTTCTCTGCTTGTTGCGTAGCTTCCGTGTTCATACGTGCGCGATGTCTGCACTGAGAAAGGATAGAATATATATTCTTCGCAAGAGGACAGTGATGGAGGGCAATTGTTGGTAAGAAAGGAACGTCAATTAAGAAAGTACGTGACCATCCGTAAACTAGATAGAACGGTGAGTAGCCAGTTGTGCGCTGAACAGCATTGTTGTAGGCGAAAGTGAGGAACGGTAGAAGTTCTTCCCAGTTTTTGTGAGCCGGTTGAATGTGAACGGCGATCATGTCAGCAAGGGTTCGATGAGATATCTCAGTCAGACCATTTGTTTGAGGATGGTAGCTAGACGCCGTCTTGTGTGTATAGTGCAAGAAACGCGTAAAACTTCACAAAAAGCTGTGATAAGAACACTTTTCCATGGTCGCTTAGAAGCACGCAAGGAGCACCATGACGTAGAATTATGGCCTGAAGAACGAAGTCAGCAACTTCCGATGCTGAACCAGTAACCACTGATGTCTCGGCGTAGCGTGTCAGGTGTTACTATCCGTCTATTTCTAGTGCCGGTACGGAAGGGGCCCATAAAACTCAACACCGACGAACTCGAAATGCGTTGTAGGGCACGTCATTGGCTGTAATTGACCGGCAGGAGGAGATGTCGCAAGTTTGCGAAGTTGGCGCGTAGAGCAGGATCCCACGTACCTCGCTACGCTGGTACAAAGGTCAGGCCAAAAAAAAGCGGGTTTGAATGCGGTCGTAGGTTTTGTGAAAGCTGAGGTGGCCAGCAGTCAAATCGTCATGAAATGCGTTAAGTACATGATGTCGTAGAGTGCGTGGAAGAACAGGTAGCCAGCGTTGACCATCAGGCTGATAAAGTGACAATACAGCACACCATCCTGAAGCTTAAAGTGCTCGAGTTGTCGACGAAGCCGTGCATTGGGTGGGTCCGTAGCTCCTGAGAGTGGTCTATAATGCGCCTACAGTACGGGTCAGCCTGCTGGCTATAAATGAAGGGTTGGTCATAGTCGATGGGTGGTTGGTACAGCGATGCGAGCAAGGTAACAGAACTGGAAGTCACGTCTGCACTGGTGTTGTTGGAGATGGCAGCGGGACTGTCGAATAGAGCCGTAGGTATATGGACAACAAGAAAGAGCATCCGCATCTTGATGTTTTTGCCAGATTTAAAAATAATCTCAAACAGATACTCATGTATGTGTAAAATCCAATGACTCAAGT
>NW_023613473.1:0-20000 GCF_013339725.1 Rhipicephalus microplus
AGGACAACGAGCTGTACTTGCCTTTCGCCATGTGCAGGACCAAAGTCACCGAAGATAATCAGCTGTGTCGAAGAAGGTTTCGGTACTAGTTTAGGGACGTATGTGCAAACAAGGTCCAGTGGGATTTCAGGCGGGGCATCAATGTGTTCCATTCACTTATCTGGTTCGCGCAATCCGAGTGCTTGCTCCAGAATTTCGATGGCCACTCCGGATCTACACTGAAATTCACCAAGAGTCTGTGATGGGAACGAGTACGAGTCTCGAACCGTGACGGCGTTTAACCACTGGTAGTCAACGCACAACCTCGCAAAGCCGTACATCTTGGGAGCTAAAACAACTGTAAACGCCCACGACTGTTGCATGCTCTTACGGCACCAGTAGCGAGCATTTCTTCGGAGCAGCGTCCAGAAGTGCACGCTTAGGTAGCGCGGATTGAAACGGATAGGGTGGGCGTCACCTGTTTCAATCCTGTGTTCTAATACATTGGCCTTGCCAGGACCTCCGTGAACATCGCCGCAAAGGGCTTCAGGGCTGTTTCAATTTTCGCTTTTAACTCTGATGGACCCTTGAAGCATTCGATAACAGTCAAGAAGTCAGCTGTGGTCTTGAAAAACGGATACACATTTGTTTCTACAGATTAGATGGGCGTTCAGGCAAAGTAGGCACAAACGTGAGTGGTTTGCATTTATGCTTTATGTATTGATGCCCGTACGGATATTCTGCACGATTCCCTACTTGGCTATAAAATGGCGTCCCAAGATCATCAGAAAACAAAATTCGTGTAAATGTAGGAAAAGCAACGAAATTTTCGCCTGTCGAGTGTAACCTCTAAACGAGCTGCAAGTGTAGATGTGACGGCCTGAGCAGAAGCCACACGCAGATTAGTGTTTACCTTCACAAGCTACGCCTTTTACTTCGTACACATTCTTGATGCGATCCCCGAAAATAGAAACAGCTGAGGCAGTATCAAAAAGAGCCGGGACTTTTACTCCTGCCATCGATATCATCACGAATGGGCTTTCTTTCGGCGTGAGGAACAAAACGGCAGATCGCTAGTCGTAGGGTAGAGGGGACCATGGCTGTCGAGCGGGCGCAGTCAGCAGGAGCGTTGCTTCCTTAATTTATTGTAGAAATGCTCAGCGCGAAATGCCCTCATCGTTCAGAGAGGTTTGTGATCGTTGTGCGTACATCGTTGTGTATTTGTGCTCCAGGCGTGAACACTGGAGATTACTTCAGGTCTTGCGCGAAGACCAGTGATACAGCTGGAACATTGGACGACACATGTACAGACTCTTTTCTGCAGCTGCGAACGGATGCTGCAACGTTCGAACACGTGATCTAATGGCCATCTCCTTTTCACTTCTTCACCATCGCCGAGGGCCGGTCGATTTGCTGCCGACGCTCCCGAATTTAAGGCCAGCGAAACGGGTGCAGCGCTTAGATGATGATGATGATGATGGTGGTGGTGATACTAGTTGGATCATTGGCCCCTACCCACTTGGGGGGATCGGCCATGAATCGGGCGGATCATACATACTGAATTTATGATTATTATATTGTAGAAGCTAAAATAAGTTGGAGATCATTTTTTTATTGTGACGTAATTATAAATAACTATGTTTTAAGTCGTACTATGTGTAATCTCCCAGAGACTAAAATCTTTTGACTAGCAAGGCTGAATAAAGAAGTGGTATTAGTGATACACCTACCAAATTTATTCCAGTCACACATGAACTTTTCTACACCTTTGAAAATATTTCTGTCCGAATGCCCCTGCGCAAAGGCCCCAAATGATAGCAAAACGGCCGACGTAACCGGTAGACCACATTGCCACATTCTAGTTTCGATATATTTTCTGCGTAAGGAAAAATGTCAGCAGCTCAACAAGAAGTGTTCGATAGTTTCGAGTTTGGTGCAATATGAGCAATGAAGCGAGACCGCTAAAACCCGCTCTGTGCACGAAAAAAATTAAGATTTGAAATTCTACAACGCATTCTGGTTATTGCGACTTGAGCTCGTCTGGCTGCACACCATTTCCTCCTCCGAGGAAACTGTGGATGCAGAAAGTTGGGGGATGAATCTCGACTTAAAGTAATCACAGATTATGCATACTTTCTCAATCTTCCCGTAGCAACAATGCCGTAACAGGAAGAAGAGAGAGAACCAGACCTGTCCGGTTCTCTCTCCGCAACTTCATTGAGTACAGTTTCTTAGTGTCCCGGCACCCAAATAATCGCAAGTTTCGCAAATGAAGAGGAACAAGTAATCGCAATAATCTCAGAATATTCGAACCTGTTGAAGCAGTTAGTGCCGAACACAACGACAATAAACGTGTAACTATAGCCACAGAAGTTGAGGCTAAAGGAATATCACGTAGGGGTAATATAACAGCTAAGAACTCGGCCAAAAATAATTGGGTGTAACGCCTGCTTGTACCACAGACGTTTGCGTTGAATTCCAACTTCCACCAAAATTTTCACTACTTGCACTCATCTCAGAAATCTCGCTAACGGACAAGGCTGATGTGTTGCCCTCAACCAACGACATTGATACCAGAATATCTGCAATATACTTCTTTAACGCTAATGCGTTAATAGAGAGCTTAGTACGCATAGTTTTTGACGTTGCCCTAATACACCAATGCCCGGTTGCGCTTACCATAATACCGAAATACAGGTTAGCTCAGTTTCAGCTTCTGATACGTAAACGTTTACGCACGTAGGTAATCTCCCTTTGTGTTTCCGCATAGCGCTGGCTGGCTATGATGACTGCGTTAAGACTATATTTATTTAGATAAGATTTAATCACAGAAGCGGAAACATAATTGACGTAATGGGGTGTATGATGCCGATTTACCGCACGATTGTGTCAAAATCTCTGTGCATGGAGACGTTCTTTTTGCCTAGTGCTTTCGAGGAAAGGCAAGTCTTTCCTGAAACGCGACTGCTGGGCATTCGCACCAGAAGAACAATTATTTTTCAACAGCAATTTTGTGCTTGCCTGGTTCATCTCGGCCGCTTTAGATGCCACCACCTATTCAGCCTCCGAGGGTCCTTGGGTCCACAATATTAGCGGCTTTCGCGTTCTAGCTCACTCTAACTTCCGTAATCCGGCTGAAACAAGGAGACCCTAAGTGGCACTTGCACTTCGGCTTATTTTGATTCAGTGATTGGAGTCTCCAAACATCAGATTTCGAGAGTAGCCAGGAACCAAGGTCCATTTGCAAGATAGGACCTGAAACGTGAAGCCTATCCAGTAACACAGTAACGTGTAACAGTATATGTACAAATAAAGGCCTCTGACACATGTGACAATATATGACGACACGCACGCATAACACAAAAATATTGCATAAGCAACGCGCCGAAGTATAAGTCACGTAAAATATGTGATTCACATTTTCGTTGCGGTATGACTAACGTGTTACCGCACGCGGCCTCCCATACCGTGGATAATAAGTTATGCAGTGACGAGCTATACGTAGTGTCGAAGCGTTTATATTGTTCTGCCGAACTATATACCCTACTTTAGCCCAGCAGAGTGCTTAACGTAACATTCACTCCCGCTCTGCGTGCGATATACGCTATATTCACTTGTTTTTTTTCTTCTTCTGCAGCTACCAATCTCAATATCCTTCTCAAAATTGGAGACATATGTACGTGGTGGTATCTTTTGACTTCCATCCTCTCATAACTCAATAAAAAGCATACGAAAGAAGTTTGTATCTGAAGAAAAAGTTGTCACTAAGAATGACTTCGAGTTACTTGTAGCAGAGACTGACTGGATCGTTCGGTTAAAGTAGCACTGTCACACAACGAAACTAGTTGGCTTACTAGGTCATTGAAAACGGCCCTTCAAAAACATATGGAGAGCACTGTTAAATAGTGAACGCTCAAGAAATCCATGTGGTTTGTAACGAGTCAGTGTGATTTTAGCGAAATGTTTCATCAGGTTCTGCTGCATGCGAGTAAGAGTAGATTTTTGTAAATTGCGTTTTTAAGGCATTTTTTTTGTACCTTTCCCATTCGGTTACGACACCCAGCGCTGTCTCCGACGAGCGATAGCACTACGTCGCCAATCTGTGGTCATGATGTTGCAAGCATGTTAATCTCGTATTGCTACAGACTAAATATATCTACAAAACTAGCATAGACAGGCTATAAAAAGATCTGTTTCTTTTTGCAAGGTGCATGATGTACCTCCACGTATTTTACTGTGGCACTGACTTTCAAGGACGCTCTTGTTTTTGCTCAAGCTGAGCAATACTTCAATCGTTCGCTATTCAGGTCAATAGTCCGCCCGGTAATCACAGCAGCATCCGGGCCCGCAATGGTCATGGTCAGAATGTTCATCGGCACATACCTGAAAAGAGTAGCCAATGCGCAGAATAATTACTCGTTATAGAATGACATGTTTCTTTGAGCACTGTATCGAATTAATAATATTCTGAACATGAAAGCAACTACGTTGTGCTTAGGCAGTAACCTATCTCAGAAGGTATCAGAATAGAAATTATGTGTTTTGAGGTTTGATTGTCTTGAGAATTCACCTACTTCTTGACTCCTGCTATTTGTGCATGGTGGTATTTTTCTTCGAGCGGCATATAATGGTAACCATGTCAACTTTCAGTGTTTTTGCGTACATATAATATTGTGCAAAACTCTGCCTCAGTTCCAAAGAAATGCTGATACGCTCAGTGCGAAAGCAGCAAATTGAAACGCTGTATAGAATACGACCGCCTATACTTCGTTTCGCTCGTGGTGTGACGTTAATTACCGAAATATTCACCCAAGAAAGTATAAACCCAACGCGACGAAGTTAAATTATAGCAAGTAGGAATGCATCAGGTGTGTGCTGTCTACATAGCGTTCGCGTTACCGACCCGTTTTACCACGCTATTCTTCGCGAAGCGACCCACACTTCCCTTAAGGATTTTTTCCTTTTATGACTAATCTGCGGCCAAAGACGTCGGCTGCACTTTCTTCTCGTTTGAGTCATAATAAGCCGCTGCATACACATGCTTTCACTGGCACAAAGCATACAAGTTACGGACTAATGCTCTTGATTCATACACTATAGGGAACCAGCGGTGGGAAACCCATCAGGAACGTCCATTTGATTTTCTGCGGAATAGGCATACATGACAAGCAAGTTGGCCCCTTGACGGATTAAACCTGGGTACGTAGCGCGCTGTGCCAGACATGTTCTGAAGTATCGTGCCATCACCTGAACAGACGGCGTAATATACGCGACACAAGACTATAAGCACCCATGTATTGCGCTATTTGGCTGTAATATCGACATATATGAAGTATTAGGTCGTGGATGCTTTGCTGTCTATTGTGCACCCTGTGTATCGTTGTTGTTGCCGTGAAACCAAATACGCACACTGGACTTATCGCTTGGTTGGCTTTGGGAGGTGAGCAGCTTGCGCTTCGATTGCTGAGAGTGCTTCTCACGTGCGTGAATACTGCACTGCTGCAGAAGTAAGTAAAATGAGCGCTCTCTAGCGATCCCTTCAGTAGGCCAGGACAGAGGTGAAACAGTTAATATTTGTCGTTCACAAGTACAGTCTCTCATACCTTCGAGGAATTGTTACTTATATATAACAACCCTTAATGTATTGAGCGATCGTTCGTACCTCCTTTTGTTTATTTCAATTGTCTTCTTAGTTCAAGATTGATTGATATGTGGGGTTTAACATCCAAAAACCACCATATGATTATGAGAGACGCCTTAGTGCAGGGCTCTGGAATTTAGATCACCTAAGATTCTTTAACCTGCACCCTAATGTAGATAAAAAATGTAGATAAATCATCTGCCATTCTCGCTTCAAAATGTTTCAGCTAGTTTACCAAGCCGGATCAGAGAAACACTGCACCCGGTGACTTTGAGTTTTGATCTTTCATATGCGCGGGCTCGTCTGTAGTCTAATAGGTCGTTGTTATTTACATGCACCTTAGGGTTTTGGCTTGTTCGTTGTGCGTTGTTGGCACCGCCCATGCAAATACTCTCCTCTCGCCTTGACGATGACGATGATAACAATCGATGAATGGATGATGAGAACATTGGCATATCCCAAGTATGGTGGAAATCGATGATATGCGAACCACAAATGCGGAAGAGGTTGATTGGTTATTTAAAACCAGCACAACTTTACGAGGCGGAAGTAAACTATGCCGTACATGACTTCCACGTCGTGATTATAATGTTTGCGCCTGGCTCATCGACGCTCATCATCCATTCACGTCGCGTAAATACCAAATTTGGTATATCTTAAGATAGCGAGACGGCCACGGGCATCACAATAATCGTAGCATGTAGCCATGTTTTGTATGACACGCAGGTCATGATTATCATGTATAGACGTTTTCATTTACCTTGGTCCGTCTATTCACGTCCCGTGATACCTTATATGGTATAAGTGAAACAAGCAAAACGGCCCCAAGCGCATCATGAGCGTGGGCACGTAGTCATGATCTCACATGACACGCATCTCATGATTATCATGTTTGCACGACAACCGTACACTTCGTAATGCGTTCACGTCCCGTAATGCAAAAATTGGTATATGCGAAGCTATGCGAAAAGGGCCGAGCGCATCATGAGCGCGGCATTGTGTTATGTCTTATATGACAGCATCTCATGGTTTCCACGTTAGGGTCCGTCAATTATGTTGCGCGATGCCTGTCATCTCATACCATGCCAAGTTTGCAATATGCCATGTGCAATAAGACCACCACAACAGCAGCTAGACCATGAAATGTAAATCATGACATACTCTAATTGATTTTCAGGTATCACTAGTAAATCACGCTCGTCATACAGTCAGGTTACGCCACAGGACATAATTGGTATAAGTAACAGTATTGAAACGGCCAGGAGAGCTAAATGTCGCAGGTGACTAGATAGATAGATAGATAGATAGATAGATAGATAGGATAGATAGATAGATAGATAGATAGATAGATAGATAGATAGATAGATAGGTATAGATAGAAGATTGATTGATGTAGATAGATAGATAGATAGATAGATAGATAGATAGATAGATAGATAGATAGATAGATAGATAGATAGAAGATAGATAGATAGATAGATAGTAGATAGATAGATAGATAGATAGATGATAGTTCATAGTCGCCGAAGTTCACTGAGAAATGCTTCGCATATAAACCTTTATTGGGGTTGGGTCCTCAAGGATTCCACCTCCGTTTTTTAGGGGTATGATTGAGAGCTGCTCCCACGTTGCTGACGGGTAGGCCTAGTCTCACCACTGCATCGTGGCCTTCTGTACAGCGTTGAGTTGTTTGTTGTACGAGGACCGAGCTCGTGAGATTTATTGAAAGGCATTTTGGATAATTCTTGATGATTTTCTTATAAAGAGGAGCACCTCACGAGCACGTGTGGTTAAAATTTACTGCAATCGTGGCACTTCGGACAATGTTCTGAAATGTGCGGAAGTAATGGCTATAGGTTACGTGGCTAGGGTCTGTTCCCGTCCTTAAAGATGCGAAGGAAGAATGCCTGTGGCCTAGATAGCGTATCGTGTAGCAGTGGAAAGAATCTGCGGCCTAATTGAAAATGCTTTGTGATCTCATTCAAGTTAGTCCAATTGTCCCTTTAATGAAGGTTGGGGCCTGGTTTCTTCGTTTGAGCCGTGCAAGTTCCGGCGCGGTAAGTGAAGCCTCGTGCCTTGGGGTGGGCTAGCTCGTTGACATGGAAGGCCCTGGACCATCGAGGCAAGGTGAGCAGGAAACCAAATAATAGTGTGGTGGTTGAGTTCTTTGTGAGTTAGAGTCTAAAAGATCCCTGACACATGCCAGAAGCGAAGGCCTTAGCAGTGGATTTAAAGTCCGTATAATTGTAAGCAATTTTGTGGATGAAAAATAGCTAGTGCAATTGCCATCTCCTCTATTTGTAAGAAGTGGTTCTAAACAACGTTGATTGTAAAATCTGATGCTTAGTGTGTACGGATAATACTGCAAAGTGAGCAGAAACGCCGTAACAGGTGGCATCAAAAAATCATAATAGAGACGAGGTGGCGTGAGCGTAAACTGAAAGACAGGAGGCTCGAGTGACCCGCCTGCCCACGTTGTACTGTGGGTGCATATTTCGTGGAAGGAATACACTCTTACCGTATGCAATCACCAAGCGGCGCTTTTTGCACTTCGAGCATCAGGGCGATGACTGAAGGGTCAAGCAGACTCTTTCTTTCCGCTCATGTTATCGAAATCCGGGCAACATGTACCGTTTTTTAGGCCTCAATGACTTCTTTAAGCGTGTTGTAGACTAAGTTTCATAAGGTTCTCAGTGTTTCTGTGCATAGGAATACGAAGAACTTTCTTGATGGTTTTCCTTATGAGTATGATGAAAGTATTTCTCTCAAGAAGTTGCCACATGTGCAGGTTTGTGAGACATAACTTATGTGACTCATCGAAAATGCGTTAACAGTCTGAGGAGGTTGTCCTCTTGAAAACCACACCGACTGTTGGAAATGCATGAGATTATTCAAATGACCCCTTTCACCTTGGAAGTCAGATGGTCAATCATGCGGCCGTTCAGTCCATCAGCCTCGAGGAACATGTCCAGAAAGCGCTGTGAAGTCTTCCTCGGAATATGCTGCCCCAATGGCGTGTGCAGCTTAATGTCAATTCAACCAGTGGTTTCCAACTTTGGGTTTGGTTCCCGTTTTCATGTGTCCATATAAGAGAAGTTTGGGCTTGGACATTGAAAACTGCCAGGCCCACTTCCTCGATGTAGACTTCAACACAGTAAATGGCCTCTTGAAGAGAGCTCTCCACAGAGTCCTCTGAGGCACCGACACTCCATATGGCGATGTGGTCCGCGTTGATGGTGAACTTGATGCCTTCTTGGTTTGAGAGCTTGGCAGCAAGTCACTCATTGCAATGTATACAGCAGTGGGGAGACAACTGAGCCCTTCGGGGAGCTAAATAAACCTATATCATAGGGCTGACACTTGAAATTCCTTTTGAAGGATAGTGGCTTTTTATTCCTGAGAAACAAGCTGGTGAACGTTTGAAATTTGGTTCTCAAGTTGAAGCAAAAAACTACCCCAACTCCCACTAAAGGCGACTATGCGTAGATTCGAAGTAGCGCGCCAACGCTGAAGAGCGAAAAGTGTGGCGGGAGTCACGTGCTTTTGCAGGGGGCTTGTGGGAATAGGAAGGCACGCCGGCGTCTCGTGTTGTCTGCATCACTACTCGTATGACTGCATTGTTGATAGCTGCTGGAGTTCTGAATGTGCATTCTAATGCAGCTGTTGCCTTCGAAAGCAATACATTGTTTCGGAAGCCTAGAGTGAGAGTTTGTCTTCACGGTTGTGAGTTATTTTATATCGTTTGAGGTTAAAAGCAGTCGTTTTCGAAGCTCGTGACCACTTCTCCAAAATGATTGGCGCCGCAGCTGCACTGTTTTCTTTCAGCACTATGCATGCGTGCCTCAGAGAAGGAAGCCGATGATTCTAAGACGAGAACAGCAGCATCTACGGCTCTCGATTCAAGAGGTGTGATGCGTTGTTCGTATATTGGTCACAACCATGGGAAAGCAGTACGCGACTCACTGTTCTCACCGAAGCTTACCGAGTGAAAGATAAGACGTGCCTCCTACAGTAAGGGAATTATTGTTTGATTTATCACTTCCTGTTAAAGCTTTCTCTGCAGTAAACCCGTATTTGGCCAAGTTTTTTTTTTATATGACCACGGCTGGCCAACCCGCACGCTGCTGCGATCATACTCGAGCGCACGTATCGTTGCACACATGGCAAAAAATGATACGAATACTTTATCTGACTGAATTGTAAGACAAATAGTTACAATTCTCACTGGGTGCTATATTTTCTGTACCTCGAACTCACCGGCATCTGCAGTAGAAGAGAGCCTGTAGTGGTGAATATACGACCTAATTGCACCAGTGATCTCTTGCATTCAGCCCGAATGAACGCGAAATCCAAAGCTGCACGTTTTATTGTCGATTCACGGTATGAACAGTAATAGGGAGTTTTAGAATACCGTTTGCAAGCGCTGCGGGAGTAGCGGGCGCCATATGAGCTTTAGAATACCGTTTGCCCTGCTGGCAAACCAAAACGCACGATAGCAGCGACACCGTAGCCTCGAAACCATGCTTGTGGGCCACATGCAAGCCGCCAATCACCACACGCAAATTTCAGATTTTTCTGCGTGCGGTCCGCGAACGCGAACGCCGAATCGCGTTACAACACATGCGCAGTGGCAGCAACCGCACCGCAAGGGCTCGCGGTGCGCTATTCTGAAACTCCTAATGAGGCTGCGAATAACACGCAACACTCGAAAAGCGAATATCGCAACACGTTTGCTCATATTAAGCACAGAAGTTTCGCTTTTCCAGTTCGCCTATCAGATGGCAGCGGTTGTGCCCTCCAACGCGACCGAAATCAGCCCGAGCGGCTCGTCTTCTCGCTGGCACCGGTTGCACATAGTGCGAGCCGCCATAGCGTGCCCAACATTGTGAGGAGGAGTCTTTTACGCTTCTTTACTTGCGGCTGTCACAAAGTGCGACGTTAGCGCCCTCTCCCCAGTTCATTGCTCCCGTCCTTGGCTGCCATGTTGAATCTGCGGAGATAGCTGCTTAGATCACATGGTTCTATCTAGGGCTGCCAAAGCATGAAGCAGAGAGAGGATCCACTTTCAATTGCCGGAAAAAAGGGTCTCGGAACATTTTTTTTCTGCCCCAGCCATGCGGCGTAGTTTTTACGACTGCTTGGCGGCGAGGGCGAGTGATTTCCGGGGACTTTTCCTCTTTTCGCCCTCTTTGCAAGTCAATTGTTAACGCCGCCTAACGGTAGTCATGCCGCATGCTGCATCGAACCCCGCTCTAAGATTCTTTGCATCTAATATCAGAGTACGTTAGCGCATTCAAAGTGCGCGACGACGATGACGTTGAATACACGAGAAGACTCTATGTTGAAAATGACGTTGTAAGCGAGGTTCCAGACGATGAACATCCTGTTTCTTCTTCTGCCATGGATGAAAACGAACATAAGGCGGGGAAAGCAGCGGCTTCGTAGCAGCGCCGTGACAAAACTATTCTTGGGACGAATACACAGGAAGCGGCCGGAAAAGGATTCGCTATGCTTTTTTTTTTTCATTCTTTGAGAAACGTGGTATCTGTTAAACTATTGCGAAGAAACTTTTTTGCCAACCGTTCATGCAGTGGCTGACGACGATAAGAGATTATGTCTGAAGTGGGTATGCGCCACAGTTGATAGCAGAACAGAAGACGCTTTGTAAGGGTTCAGGCGTTGAACGGCCCACTGGTTACGCTACATGGATTGTGCGGTGGCTGCATGTTTTTTTTGCTGTTTAAAATACTTCACTGGTCGTACTAACGCGATTGCTTTCCCGACATCAATCTTGCCGATAAGGCAAGTTTGCCAAGCTGTGACAAGCGCAGGCGTAGCTCAGTGGTATAATACTGAGCTGGCACCCAGTGGACCAGGGTGCGATCCCCAATGTCTGATTAATACTTCGTTTGTTTTATTATTCGATTTCGCACAATTTGGTTACGGACACCGGTGGTGGCGGCGGACAACAACGGTGCTGCGCGAGATCTGAGTTATGACCTCAAAACAGCTTTCACTGTGAAACAATTTTATGTCAAGCTAGCGAAATAACGAGTGTGGCATAAAGGTGTTGGCGTACATAAGATACATGTCGTGATTGTCAAGCTATCACCTAAAATTCACGATTCTCGTATTGCCACGTCGCAGAATAGTAATTTTGGTGTATATTAGCCTAGCGAAATGACTAACTAGCGAGCCTAACATCAGCCTGGCTTGTTAGTAATGAACACCTTAAGTGACATGCATGCCAATATTTTATGTTTCCACATCTTATTTAGGTTTTCTGTAGAGTAACGTCAAGCAATACCAAGTTGTGTCTATGTTATGATAGTGAGCTGGCCGCGAGCACAGGATAAGCATCGCATGTAACTGACGTCGTACCTGCATGTCCTACATTTCCTCAACGCCACCTTACGCCCTGTCATTCTCTTTGTCATTCAGTGACGTCTCGCAATACAAAGTTTTCCACACACCTAGTACGAAGAACGGTCCATGAGCTCACCATGAGCGTGTAATGTAGTCCATGCCGCACTTGATCTCAATGTCATTGATTTTGTGTTGTTCCCTGTAATCTACGTTCGTTATGCAGTCATGCCGCAGCTCTGCTCTACCAATTTTGGTGGATATCAAGTTAGCGAGCTGAATGCGAATGCACAATCATTGTGGCAAGTCATCCCGTAAGCCATGCATGATGATGAATATTAAAACTTTATTTAGGTCCAGAGAAGACGCGGGGCAGACCCCGCATCACCCTTCTAATCTCACCTAATGCCATTATTTTATTTTACTAGCTGTCATTTATGTTTGTCTTGCAGTCACGTCATGCAATGCCGAATGTTGCGAGGAGCACCATGAAAATAGCTTGTACGTGATGTGGTACACAATGTGCAAAGGTCATAATTTTTATTTTACCAGTTGATATGTTTGTCATGCAAAACTATCCCATTAGGCCAGTGTTGATATATATTGATTTCCTTATATGGCTGCGAGTGCCCCGACACCATGTCTTGCAAATCAAGCTGTAGACATCATGTGCGTCATTTTTTATGTGGGCTTTAACGTCCCTAACCCAACATATGACGATGAGAGACGCATATATCTACTTTTTTCTCGATAAGAGTCGCTTATGTTTTCCATTCTCCATTGTCACGCCTTACCGCTTTTGGCATATATCGAATAATGAAACAGCCGCAAGAAACACAAGGCCGTGGCTTGTAGATCATCTCGTTCATGGCAGGCATAAGGAGATTTCGATGTTATGACCTGTAATTTATGTTCGTGATACAGAAATGCTAAGCCATAGAAGTTTTGGTGTATATACCATTCACGGCACAGACAAAAGTGCATGGTATCGCAGGTGAACGGACAGTCAGACAGAAGAACGGACGGGGGGACAGACAGACAGACAGACAGACAGGCAGGCTGATAGACAAACAGACAGACAGACTGTGGAGAGAAAGATAGACGCATGGAAAAAACGGAATGAACGGACGGACGTTGAAAACCACAGAAATTCTCAAAGAAATGATTCGCATTTATTAAATGATGGCAGCTGAGCGCGTGAAAACCGCGTTAGTGTGCGCTTGCTTGTGTAGGCAAGTAAAAACTGTCAATATGTAAATATTGTTCGAAGGTGATGGTCTATCGAAGGATATTTGAAACGCTGAAGTTTCTGTCGGTCTATATGTCTGTGTTACACGAATAAACCAGTCGCCGAAAGTTTAAGCCCTTTCTTGACGCCCAGCCATCATGATCTGATGGCTGTGTTCATACTTGTAAAATTGTGCATCAAGAAATCAAATACCGCGCATATCTGAGGCACAGCATCAATATGTAAGTGGTGGCGGGTTTCTTTACTAGAAAATACATAGATGCGCCATACCAAAGGACCGTTGTGTGTTTACCAAGCGCTGAAAACGTAACTATACGCACAAAGAGCTGGCGTTTATTACGCTTCACGGAAATGCGATGCTGTACTAAAAAGCATAGAGGTTTCTTAATATAAACTATAGGAAACTATGGCGCTAGTGTCTGCGGAAGCTGCAACGCAGGGCGCTTCAGCGGGCATGGGGAATGATGGGTAGTAAATGGATTTGCCTCATCTTCGTACTCCTGACTCCGTGTGTCTTCGTGTGGTTTAAAGCTGCTTTCTCACGGAACTTTCAAACATAAGCAAACGTTCAGTGGTTGCGCTTCACCACCTTATTATTTTTAGGCTTAACATATCAAATAGGGTCATGAAGTTTAAAAGAGCTAGTTCGTTCTTTTCTTCCAGCCGAAACCGAAACCAGCAATAAATGAAGCCACAAGTGCGATTCGCCGCCCGCAAGTACGAATACTAGGCAAATCTGTGTACCCCCCGCCATTCCCATGGTCGCTGAACTATGGCAGCGCCTGCCGTCCCCTGTAGGAAGTTTAGGAAACTCTATGCCAAAAAAGCACTCTACTGATGACATGATGTAGCCACCATACCTGCCAGGAGACCTGAGTTTTGTACAAGCTCCTGTTTCCCAACATCACTGTCTCATGGCGTCCATAACTCACGCAGCACATCCAGACAGAAGTGTCGTATTTCGACGATAGTCTTCTTAATTGAATAGAACAAAAGGGACGCCCTTATTTGGGTCTCCGAATGCATGGAGTGCATGCAACATGCATCAATCGACACCGCGCCGGCGATCCTTCAGCCACGTTGTACCAAATATGGCGGTAGTGATACCTCTACGTTCCAGGTATTTAAACAGATAGATAGATAGATAGATAGATAGATAGATAGTAGATAGATAGATAGATAGATATCTAGATAGATAGAGATAGATAGATAGATAGATAGATAGATAGATAGATAGATAGATAGATATAGATAGATAGATAGATAGATAGATAGATATAGATAGATAGATAGATAGATAGATAGATAGATAGATAGATAGATATGCTCAATGTCGCCGAAGTTCGCCAAGAAATGCTTCGCAGTCAATAACATAAGAGCCTTCTTGGAGCGACTAATTGACACACGTGTTGGTGTGCGTTTTCATCGCTATATCTCTCCTGTGTCCGCGCAAAAATTTTCCATTACTTAAGGTCATTCGGAATTGTTCTGGTGCTTTCTGACGCCTCAATGTTATGAAGGAATCGTAAAGACTTGAAAAGTTTCCGAACTTTAAGTTTTCATGCTTTTTGTTCATTTGTGTATCCAAAATATGGCTTTCCAGCATTGACCGTATGGCTTCGTTTCTTACACTCCCGACTATTGTCCTTGTTAAACAATAGGAAAGATGCTGTATTCGTTTTCCCCAACATCAGCATACTCGAAGGGACGATTCAAACTTCTAGATCAATTGATGAGGGTGGAAAGCAACGAGCCCTTCAAGACATAGAAATCTGGAGTCATGTTCGTTGCAGTCTTTACAGATCACCCACCTGTAATGTATCTGGTTACCTTTCATATTTTTCATGGAATGCTTAACTAGCTGTTATCTTAAATTAAAAGTGTGGTGATAGCGGCTAACATGAAAAATAGTCTCCTCGATATTAATTGTAACGTTTACACAGCTTACAATGATTGTTTCAGTGAGTACGGTTTTGAATGTCTCATCACTAAATCAATGCCCTGATGAATGGTACATTTTTTAAGTATGAAGTGTGCTAACTAACTTTAACTTACTGATTGTTGCAGGTGTTATTAACACGGAGCTAAAAGATCACCTTAAGGTATTTGTCGTTTTGTATGCCCATTTCGCTATCGTTGGCAGCTCATACATCACCACATCGTTCGATACAGATAGAATAGCTTTTGATATTAGCATCACCAACTGGTCCCCTTATAATTACCTTTTGAGCTTACAGAGGTTTTTAAGTTTTTTTTGTGATGGATTCCCCAAGGCAGTTTCTACAACTTGCACTTCACACGGTGCCAAAATCGTATAAATAACTTACGAAGCTTTGGATGACACATGGCTTACTTAAGAACAGAAAGAAAAAAAGCAACCATTTGTGTAAGAACGCTGAAAGAAAGTCATTCAATAACTCCATGACTAATAGGTGCAAGAAGTATTGAAATATTCTCTGTAAAAATCTCCGGAAAACGCGAGGGTGACACTACGAAAACAGAATTGACCTGGATTTAGGGCAAATATAAAAAGGAATGGCAAATGCTGCATGATTTTTCGAACCGTAAGTTGCCAATGGTTATCTGTGCAACTCAATTCAATTCAACACGACAGCAGGACTTTAAGCCCGCCTGCTGAGACTGCTAGCGCGTTTTCAGGTCATTTCACAATATTTAAGAGCAGTCCGCCGTCAACTTCCCAACCTGAAAGAAATCATCCATGCAATTAATTTTATCTTTTTTTGGTTATGACAAGTCAGATACTACTTACTTTTTGCCACGCTTTGAACATGTTTCTCTCTTATTTATTGGTATTTCAACGCGTCATATAATACTGGTTGATGATATAATTAGCTATAACTATTTATTCTTCTAAACTGGCGAATTTCTGCATACAATAAAACATTCTATAGTTTCTAGTTTTCAAGAAAGATAACAAAGACCTGCTATCGTAGTACCATCCGATTCACACTCTTGTCTAGCTAAGTAATAATCGAAAAGTTACCTCTGTTCATAATAACAAAGTACTAGGATCAGTTCTACATAACAATTTGTTGTCTCTGCGGTTTCCGAACCGTACACCCGTTTCTATAGCCCTTTGCACTGAAAACAGCGAATCTGTATGGCTAGATTTTGATGGCTCTTGTTTTCATTGCAAAAAGTAGTCCTGGGATGCATTTATCGCTCGCCATTCTCACCGTACAAGGAGTTCTACTCTGCCCTTGATGAAATGCTAAGTCGAGGTAACGACGAACACAAAAACTTGACTATAATGGGAGACATCCATATAAGTATTCCTAATATGTCTTATACCTCGTGCTTGGAATATGTTCAATGATTTCAAGGTAAAGAACTTAAGTGTTCTATTGCCAATTCCGCACGCAGTAATACTGGTGGTTATAGCACTCTAATCGACAACATTCTAACAAATCTCACTACAAATCATTCTGCCAGTGTTGTTGACTTTCTGTTTACTGTCCACTATCCTGTCTCTCTCTTAGTAGATAGTCACAATAACATAAACTGAAAACTGTAACTAAAGAGGTATTTTCAATCAATAAACTTCGCAACATCATTTCTATAAGACTATTTTGACAGATGTCTTAAACGCTAGATCTGCTGTTCCCGCCTTTTATAAGCTTTGTGATAAAATGACCGATGCAACGAAACAATGTGTCACTTAATCATGAAATGTAAAAAATATTTGGTTCCCAGACAACCTTGGATCACCAATAGTCTTCTGCGTAGCATTGAAAAAAATAATAGCTCACGTAAAAAGGTAAAAATGCTGCCTTTTAACCTATCAATTTTGCAGTGGTTTAAAAAGTACTCCAATACACAGTACAGAAAACGCTCAGCTACTATCGGAGCCATATTTTTACCAATGAAAATGGCAGCTGCAAACTTGGCAAATATTTAAGGAAGTTTTGAACCAGCACAGTTCCGAGCTGGAGATATCAATTTGTTTCGATATCACGCGTGAACTAACAGATATCCCTGACTTTGCGAATTCCTTTACCTTACAATTTTCCAAGGTTTATGTACCAACATCTTCTGCTCCTTTCTCCCTCGATGTTCGCATTTATTTTATTTAGGTTCTGTGTCCCCACACAAATTTTCCGATGTAGTAAAGCCACGAAAATGCACAGGCACCACCCTTGATAAGCATTCACTCATTCAGAATAAAACTCCTTATCTCAGACATTTCTATTTTTCTGGCTCATGTATTCACCCTATTGTTTAGAAATGGTGATTATTCTGATGAACTAAAAAGGGCAGAGGAGTTTCAGTATTCAAAAAAGGTGATCGCACACTAATCTATAATTACTATACGATAACTGTTCTTCCTCTTTTAGTAAGGTTATCGAGAAACTACTGGTCACATGGCTGACCAATTATCTGAACAAGTTAATATTTTGACGCCCTAATAAATTAGTTTCAGGCCCAACTTTACTTCAGACCTCGCACTAATAAAATTCAAAGACCACCCTAAACATAATATCGACATATGCTTTTTCACTGGGGCCATATTTGTCAATTTTTCGAAAGCATTTTACACTTTTATACTTGCTACCCTTTCTTTAAATTAGACTTCCATGATATTTGTGGTGAAACACTAACTTTAATACGTATATACATTTTAAACATGTCCCAGGTTGTTTTATTGGGTGATTCCTATTCTAAATCTAATACAATAAATCAAGGTGTTCCGCGAGGCTCAATACTAGGGCCGTAACTTTTCATTATATATGAACGACTTACCCAAATGTATTAATTCATCTAGATGTATTCTATATGTTGATGACACCACTATCTTTTCCTCTGATAGTGCGTTAGATAACTTACTTAGGAATTAAATGAACATGCTGTCAATATTGCACAGTGGTGCCGCGACAATCAGCTCGTAATTAACCCACTCAATATAACACTTATGTTTATTATTGCCCCCGCAAAGAAAACAATATCTGTCACACCTAACAATAAACGCACATACTATTTATCCTTCTGATGCAACCACGTTTTTTGGCGTTACCACTCATTCTCACTTTAACTTTGATAAGCACATTGCCGCTATCTCATCTTAAATTTCTTTTGGTATTCGCGTTCTGATTAAAACTCGCGCATTCTTTCCATTGCACACTCCTCTTTTATTATTCTTCGCCTTCATTCATAGTCACCTAACTTACTGTTCTTCTACCTAGAGAAACACCTATAGAATACATCTCTCTAAGATTGATCGTCTACGAAATAACGCTATAGGAATTATCACCTTCAGTCACTGGAGAGACTCCGCTACGCCTATATTCAGTGACCTGGGTATTTTTTCTATCCATCTTTCCATTTCACTGAAATTAGGTGTGCTCATATTTCGTACTTGTCAGCATGACATTTATTTCAAGTATCCCATCTCGCTATTTATTGAACGGTAACCTAACCAGGTTCTGCCTAAAACATAGCTTACCGCTAACAATAGTTCATTTAAACTATTACAAATTGACGGTGCTTTTTCTAGTATTTACCTTTGGAATGTACTACCTCAGTTCATTAAAAGCTGCCGCAATATAACATCATTTAGAGTTCATTTAAAAACAGCCATTTCAACATCTTTTCTAACAATTCATGGTTCTCACTTCACATTTACTTTAGGGGCGAAGCTTCCTAGTGTGTGGGTCTGTCCATCCTGTGATGGTGTATGCAGCCACCGGAAACTCATACCCAAAAGACCGGTCCTTAGAATTTCCTCTGGATGGCGGCACTTGTATATGATAAATTTTTGATGAAAAGATGTGGGATGGCTGTACTTGGAGTGTTCACTAGATAGAAAGATGGACTGACGGACGCACAGACAGAGAGAGGGATAGACGCATGAATGGACGGGCAGACAGACAGACAGAGGGACGGAAAGCAGGAAGAACAAATGGGTGGAACAAAGCACAGCCGGACTGACAAACGCTTTGCGCCACCATCATCATTTACTCCGTAAGTGTGATCTTGTTTTGTCTTTTCTCACACACACACACATATATATATATATATATATATATTAAGGAGATCTAACAGACAGTTCTGATGACAGAGATAGACGCTGAGGCTCGGGCACAAACGCGCTATAGGCAAGCTGGAAAAAGAAAAAGAAGAGGCAGAATAGAACACCTTGCCCGACAAACGGGTGTTGTCTCTTGTTCTCTGTCTAGTACATGACAAAGGCGCAGTCCGACAAGTGGACCTTCTGCTGGCAGCCAACGGTACGTGTTTTCGTGGTCCGTCGGCAGCGCGGGCTTCATCGAGGAAGGCCATTGACTCTTCCTTGGCGATGAGGTCCTACCGGCCACTTCAGCTACCCTTCAGACCACCAGTGGACGGCGTCCAGGCCTCCCCTGGGGTTCTAGGGCATGACCTGATATACACCCTGCTACCATTTCACGGCAGGAATCCGCACCGGCTCCTCTTCTTTGGAAATGCTGCTGACACTTCCGATGGCCTACATTATTGTTGCAGAACTCTTTCAACGTACGAGCCACAACGGAACGCCGTCCAGGCTTCTGTACTCGTCATCTCGCCGGCGTGAGTGCTGCAATTGCTACTTACTCAAAGACCGCGATCACTGACTCTTTGGGCTTCCCGCCCGACAGCGCCGTGGACCTGCGGCGTACCATTGCACTACTCCGAGTCGAGACTAACAAACTGACAGCGTTGATCTCCGAGCGAGCTCCTACAATGTTGCCAGCATTGCGTGCCATTAACGCTGTGTTGAATGTAGGTGCCTCG
>NW_023613473.1:22500-49816 GCF_013339725.1 Rhipicephalus microplus
GAAGGCCATACGTATGTTGGAAAAAACCCAACCGTCAAGCGCAGCTCCCTTCTGCACGAAAGTCGGCATTTCCAAAGTCGTGGCACCAACATACGACACGAGACGTCGCTCACCCTACTGATGCCTTTCATGCTTCGTCTCGCATACATGGTCCACCACCTGGTTTTCTACGACGCCGCTCTTCAAAGGCTCCTAACGGTCACTATTCGTGTCATAAGGACGCCTTGTTCATGGTCGACCAGCTGACACATGGGGAAAATACCTAACAACGCCAAGATGACTCAAAGAGTGAAAATCAGTCTTCACGCATTGGAGCAGCTTACTCCCCATCTCGCAGACTTGGCCCACCTCCTGGTTTTCCATCGCATGGCTCTTCGTGACTCACAATGTCCATCTCACATCTAGCACGCTCACAATGGTCGGGATAGAGCTGCGGAGCTCGGACGATGCTACGCCAAGTCCTGGACTTACCACCCAGATTCATGCGCCAGAACAGCTCGCATCGTTAGTTGTACAGAAAGATGGCCATTCACAACTCAAACCTCTTACCGAACTACCCCTGTTGCGGTGTTGCCGTCCAGTGCGCAGCCACCAGAAACTCCAAACACAGAAGGCCCAGACACATCGAACGTCGCATGCTACCAGGCGCAAGAACCAATCATAGTGAGCCGCGAAAAAGAAGCCCTTGATGAACTATCTCTCAACTCTGAATGTTTTTTTCGCAAGAGTTCATTTCCACGGCACCGCAGACTTGCCAAAATTTGCATTTTCAACCTGGTGATGTGACGTCACATGTGGTACCCTCGTGCAGTGGTCACCAATTCAAGAATCGAACCAATTCAGAAGCAAATCATACATCAAACCTCGTACACAGTTGTCTTTCAGAAGCGTCCGTAACCAACCATGTCACAGAAGCCTCTGAAGAGCAGGCTAGCAATGATGGCGCACCACGAACCATGCCCGATAAGCAAGAAACCTGTTCACCATGCATTAGCTGTCTACAGGACGCGTCAAACCTCAAAGTAAATGAATGCCCCATTCCGGAAGGCTTGCCACTACAGCCATCTCCTGAGCAGCATCACCAAAGCAAGCATAGCCAAGCGCGCAACCTCATGCGACAACAAAATAGACTGCAACGAAGGCATCGACGAACGCGAAATTCAACGGAAGCACACTCATCAATTGAAGAACAGCGGAAAATAAGACCATAACCCAAAAAGTATTCCAAGACATCAAATTTTCTCGGACAGAGGAAAGTCGCCAGAGACGCTCCCTGCGCCTGAAGTTACACAGAACGCAACACCACGGAAAACGCCAAGAAAGATTCGGATGCACTTCTTGCATACCACCAGCCCGCAGGCAACACGCCGTCACAATCCGTCAAGAAGCACGCATTTTAGAAGCAAAGGGTCTGTCGCAGCCATGGCTCAGAATCCAACGCATGAGACATCCGACCTTCCGACGCTACAAGGACTCCCAACCTTGTTCGTTCCTCAATACTAACCAGGTTGTGCCATCATCATTTTTAACGCTGAAGGCATGGTTATGCTCTCCAGATCGCAACAGCCAACCTCGCCCACCTGATGTCTCGTAGATATCACCGGACTGCCTTTCCTGTGAACATTTGGTGCAAGTGCATGGAACCGCCGTGTGGCATGGAACTACTGCATTTTCTGGAATTATTTTTTTATTATAAGACTCCATTAGTTCATGCTTTCTAGATTCTAGCACGCGCATTCTTTCGAATGCGGGGAGGGGGAATCATGTGACGTAAGAAGGTAGCGAAGGTTGGTAGAAGCAGAGAAGGAAGAAGTGCAGAATGGAATAAACATGGAGTGAGCCAGGCCACATCTCCTAGTCATCATACCGTCACATATATATATATCTATATATAATAATATATATATATTATAATATATATATATATATTGTGAGCGCGACACGCAAATGACTTCATTCTCCTTAGATATCATCATCACCAGTGTGATTTAGCTCGAGTCTGGCTGAATAAACCGATTCCTCACAAGTTGTGGGTGTGTTTTTGTTCCCCCAAGTCCTCTCGCCCGTTCTCGCTGAGCCCACTCGGGTCGTCGCATAAAACCCCCAGCCATGGCGGCCCAAGAAAACCCTAGCCCATCCAATGTCGACATCCTGCTGCAGCCACCGGCACCCGCTTCGCAAAATAACATTCACCTTCGTGATCCACCTGTTTTTCTGATCTCCGAGGCAATGATGTAGAAGACTGGATCAAGAACTACGACCTCGTCATCGATTGTACAGGTGGAACAATCCACAGAAGTAGCGCAGCGTGCCATTGTTACTTGTCCGATATTGCCAAAACTTAGTTTTGGAACCACCACCCGGATATTCCGATTGGGGCACTTTCGAGCAGCAACTTCCTAAATTATTGGTTCCCCTACAGTTCGCACTGAGGCAGCAAAGAAGCTTGCTGAACGTACGCAGCTGCCGGTGAATTGTACACTTCGCACATTGAGGATGTCCTTGCACTGTGCAAGCGTGTTAACTCCATCATGTCTCAGAACGACCAAATAAGCAACAGTATCAAAGGCATCAACACCTTCACCTTTAACACCCTCGTACGCCACGCAAAATCCTACCACCACCCAGGATGTGATAGCCATCTGTCAGCGACTTGACAAGCTTCTGTCTCTTGGCGTATGCTACGACGTCTCTGACATTCGTTTGCCTGCACCCCTCGACTTGCGTGCGCTTATTCGCGACATCCTTCGGGAAGAGCTTCATGGGCACCGCTCTTCATGGCTGCGGAAGTTACTCTTTCTTCTGCAAAAGATAGCTTGCGAGACCTGATTAACAAGAGATCGCGTGCGCATCACATTCGACGTGTTCCAACAGTCCCTGCGTGTTCCAGACGCCCGCGTACGCTGAAGTTGCCATGCTCTCAACCGCACCCACTATCCTTCACACCGACGCAAGTAGTCATGGTCTAGGTGCGGTACTCTTGCAGCGTGACAAAAGCTCACGCAAACACGTCGTTGCTTACGCTAGTCGTGTTCTTATTGCTGCAGAAAAGAGTTACACTATCACCAAGGAAGAGTGCCTTGCTGTTGTTTGGGCAGTGCGACGATTCCGACGGCAGTCATTTTACCGTCGTTACCGACCACAACGCCCTATGCTGGCTATCATACCACGTTCTCTGCAATTTTTTGTCACTTGATATTTATCACTCCAGATATTTGTCACTTTTCACTTGAAATTTTGAGTGAGCGAGTAGATGCAAAGATATTCTTTGTGAGTTTTTTCAGGATTCATACGAAAGTTTTTATTGTTATTTTTGTTTTGTTCGCATGGGTCCAGTGTGGATGTAAAGAAAGTGAGTTTGTTGGTTCGTAAGTTATTGTGTAGCTTTTGTGAAGACGATAACCACCAGGCAGAATTACTAGTTAATCCAAGCAGGAGCACTATAGCGCGTGATTGAAGACGTGTAATAGAAATGTCCTGATGCATGTACAGCACGACAGTTATTCTTTCGTCTTCTCTAAAGGAATTTACAATTAACTTTGGCAGCACAAAATTTTGGAAACCAAAGGGTAACGTGAAGCTAAAGGCTTTTGTTTATGAGTATGAAGCCTGGTAGTTTACAGCGGATTACTAACGCTGGCACCCAAGTAGGCCAAAGTGAGCATACTGACTAGGTGTTTATTTTCGTAAAAAGCAGTTTAGGGGAAAATTATTCTCGTATTGGAATTGGGAGCTTGAGGAAAAGCTCAGAGAAAGGCTTCGATTGCTGGTTTGTGTTTGATCATAATACTTAAGGAAAGTTAGTTGTAGAATATTTTCAGACTCGATGTGTCTCAAGTGCGGGCAGGGTGCTCTCCCGTGTCTGTGATTGTGTGTATGTCTGTGTAATCCCAGGGAGTAAAGGCCCATGGATGATTGAAGATTGCCGTATTGCGTCATCAGCAATGGCCTGGATGACGCCATCAAACAACGACGCTTCAGACAACCTGTACGGCTGGCCACCCTCAGGTCGCTAGTTTCCCGGCGGTGGACGAGCTGTTGCGTTTGGCGGGCCACCCTGATGCCGCCGCCGCCAGAACAGATGAAAGGCAGCCGCCTCATTTTGTGGAGATAAGAAGCAGCGCCAATACGTCCTGGGGTGTTCATGGGCTGGGTGCTGCATGGCTGTAATTACCCTACCATCGCTTTTCTTCGGGTCCGCGCAGAGATTCGACACGTGGTGTCTTCGTGCCCCGGTTAAAGCCACAAAGGCGAGCTTCCACTAATTATGGACGTCGGACCATCACACTGTGCGTCTCTGACTGATGTGCCACTAACGCTCAAATCAGCGTCAGATGTCCAGGCATGGCCCCTCGGAGGCGCCTAGATCGCGACTGCCATTCGACAAAGCATGGGTTCTGCCCGAGCGGCGAGATAACAGACTCGTTTCACCCCACTTCAAGCAAGATTCGCCGAAGGAGGCAGCATCGCCGGTACCATACACGTGTTTGGTTTGTGTATGTGTGTTTGTTGAGGGTGGACCGGCATAATTACACTCGTTTTTGCTGCGGGACATGTTATTGGACTTCACTGTATGAACCTGTTTCCTGATCTAGGGATCTGTGGAGAAAAGACTGTATTTAATCAGCCCTCGCAGGCTGCTTAGTGTGGTTCACGGAGCTTGTTCAATAGACAGCCTGTTTTAATGTAGAGCTTTCAATGTAGAGCTTCAGACCAGAGAGCTCGTGCCATGTAAAATGTAAATAAACCCTCTCTACGAAGTTCAACCGACTGCTGCCTCGACATCTTGATCCCGGGTCTCAGGTGCTGCAAACTCCGGTCACAACAACATCCTGCAAAAACCTCTAGGACCTCCTGGCTTCATAATATTTTTGAGATACTGCGAAGACCGTCACTTAACAAACGCTGTTTTCTGCAGTATTGGTTCTCCCATTTTCAGCGAAAATAGAATTTTGACATATTTTTCAATTATGCCATCATTTTAGATTTCTGCTTTATAGTATGACACTCAGCATTTCTAAAATTATCGGAACCGTTATGAACCATTAGAATAATAAATTGTTGATAAATAATTTTCTAATTTTCCACCGTATTGCAAAACTCAGGCAGAAATCCTTTAGCACAGTTGTATCTCTATTAATAAATCTTCTGAAAGCATTTCTAACCTACTTTATTATAATCTAAGGGGTGCAACACCAAGACAGCAGCTCAGAAGATTGGCAAATCGGGCGAGTTGGTAATGGGGCACATTGTAATTGCACAAGAAAACCGGACGGAAACACGAAAGGAGAAAAAACAGAGAAGCGAAGACTATGACCTGAAGCTTCATTGCAAGAATGAAGCAGTATATGAGACAGGGTACAAGCCAAGATAGAACAAAGAGGAGCAGAAAAGAGAAGGATCGGAATTGATAGCATCAGAAAAGAAAATCGGGAAAAAACCAGGACTCTGCGCGACAAACAACCCTGAGATACTCATCACATAGACTGCTTTCCAGCTCACATGGGACCAGACGCACTGATGGGTAACCTGAACCTAAAGGAGATAAATACACGGCCATACGCGAAGTTTGATATCCCGCAACGAGCTGGTCTTTCGCGAGAGTTCGGGAGAGTTCGTCCACAGTGGTCCTTTCATTAATTTTCACGAGATAACGGCTCACTAAAAAGAGCGCATGGGGTATTTATTAGAGGCACTCAAAGCAACACTTGGTAGTGCTGTGACTCTGGACAGACAGCGCACTCTTTGGCTGAAAGCAAGAAACTGGGGATGTACACCCACGGCTATCTAAGTGTACAGCGCTCGAGCAGCCAGTTTTTGCTCTGTGGGCCGAAATCTTGAGGCAGTTTCGGGCTTGGAGGTAGTGTATTAGGAGAATGCACGTCCCAGTTGTCAAGATGTCAATGTCAGAGCCACCTGACACTTTCCCAAGGTGTCGCCCCGCAGAGCAAAAACAGGCTGTTCGCGTGCTTTACACAGACGTGGCCGCAGCTGTACGTCGCACGTTTTTTTTTCTTTTTTCCGCCGAGCTGCTGGTAGCTTCCGTGCACGTGCAGGGATCGCGTTCTGCACTTGCAGCGCCACGTTCCACTTGAAAAAGAAGTCTCCCAGCTGCAGAGGCACTTCGGAAAGCGAATGTAATAAAACCAAAAAAGTTTGTTAACCATGTTTGCGTTGTGAACACGACAACGATGCCCGACATAACGCAAAGTGCAATTCCAAAGTCCGCGACATAACTCTGTACGATAGGTCAAAGTAAGCTTGCTTCTGTCATACGTTAAATATACCTAATGATATATGTGCAGTGTAAAATGAAGCGAAGCACGCGTTGGTTGTTCTATTTGTCGGCAATAAAAAACTTGATTGTTCTTTTCATGTGCATGCTGGCAGTAGCAGATGCGTGCTGTCAGGAACCAACTTCCGTGGCGTGTGAAGAAGAAACAAAAATAACATGACCACAACACTACAATGCCTGATAACGTTCGAGTCATGTCCCTCGTAACACTGAAGCATCGCCCGCTGAATTACGTGCGTGGTATCTAGCTTAGCTTACCAGCTCCGAAGCAAGTTGAGCTACTACCCTCATTTTTTCTCGTTTTTCAGTCGCGGCTTTTACTCCCTTTTATGAGAATATGAACTGTACAGTTGTATGAATCTTGCTGCGTGAACGTGGCTTATCGTAAAAGGTGCCGAGTTTTGGGCGCAGTGCGATATAGGGTGCGCGACGAGCTCAGGCAATTAGCGCACACTGGAATAACCGTGGTGCCATGCACCGGGGTCCCACGGCAAAAGACAACCGTTGGCACCAAACTCCACGTGCCAAAAAGCGACTCACTCAATTCTCTCGGGCGGCCGCCAACATCACCGCAGGCGCTACCTATCTAAACATGATGATGATAGTGGTGATCAACGCTCGCGATCTCAACGCTACTTACCGCTCAATAGTTCTGACTCCGAACTATGGCTTCTGTACAGGACATCTTCGTCACGCGGCGCAAACAACTTTACAGCGGTGTCAGCACAATCACATTTCTCCAACCTTAATTTAAACCATATCCCCTCCAAAAAAAACACACACAAGGAAATCAGCTACACAAGCTGTATCAAAAGATGACCGCACGTGTGCTCCAAAAATTTTCGTGCACCACGACACCGCCGTTGGTCGACAATGCTGCACTGTACGGCTCGGCGACTTCACCTCAGTACTGGTCCCACAACGAAAACCTTGCCGTCAGCGCGAGAAACCGTCACTCGCACACACATCGTCTGGTTGCGACCAGCCCTTACGAGGGCGCCAGACTGCAGGCAGATGCGAAGGTCCCAGGCATGTCCATCGCTCAACCTCACGACCGCATTCCTGGCCAGCGTCGCTGGCCAGGAATGGCCAGAAGACACCAGCCGCAGGTTACATCACTCCCGCTGCGCACATTCAAAACACTCAACACAACAACAAAACGGAAGTAGACACAAAAATAAACAAAAAGTAGCTTTTCCTAACTCGTGCATCGCAAGATTAAAAAAAGGGAGGGAAGTAGAGTGCACACTTAAGGCCACGGTCCACCTAGTTGTGTCACGTGCGACAGGCAGCTGCGCCGAGCCTTAGGCCTAATGAGTCACCTGACAACAACCGGCATCTGCTCAGCACCAGCCCAGGCGCAGAAGAGGCAGCCGCAAGGAGACATCCACTCTGTAATGTGGCCCTACTCACTCGCCGCACACAGCAGCCTACCGAGCTATCGGGTCCACCGTACCGGATGGTGCCACGACGCCTCTGCGTCGAGCTGCAAGACAAGACTGCAACGACGCCCGGATCCCTAAGCCCAAAGAGATATAAGAGCTATTTACAAGAAACTCGGACCACCCCGAGGATACTGCACTCCCTCGCTTCGGGTTTCCCCTATAATCCACTTGCTCTACGCTTTGTTCACCGCAAGATGCAGATTGCATGGCTCTCGTACGAACTCATACGTTGTTGAAAACCACAAAAAAACCACTTGCGGGCAGAAAAAATAAAAACTCGATATACCGACAAGTTCGAACACGTCCCAAGAACCAATCTCTCCGCTCTTAACAAAGCACACAACTGACGCTAGCAATGAAAGTCCCCCTAGGCACCTTAGGCCTACTCTTCCCGGCTCAAACACAAGGTTGTATGGAACCGCGAAAACAGTCGTCCGGTTCTCCGAGAGCCTCACGTTGGGCAGCCGGTGTGGGTCTCACTGTGGAGAGAGCACCACGTTCTTGGAGTGAACGGACGCATTAGACACGGTCGGAAGGAACCAAAACTATACAATTTATTCAGCTGCGTTTAGAACTATATCGTCAGCCGAATTATTATAACATCAATTGTGATCCACACGTTAAATAACCTAACACAATAATACACAGCACTCGAAAACATGAAAAACAAAGTGGTGTCGCCACCGCCTGACTTACCACAAGGGCCCCCGGCAGACGGCCCGCGGTGCCGTGTACCGGGGTCCCACTGCAAGAAACAACCGTTCGCGCCGAACGCCACCAACCGA
This sequence comes from Rhipicephalus microplus, assembly GCF_013339725.1. Lineage (NCBI taxonomy): Eukaryota > Metazoa > Arthropoda > Arachnida > Ixodida > Ixodidae > Rhipicephalus > Rhipicephalus microplus. The sequence goes on from NW_023613473.1 coordinate 31,026, forward strand.
CACCAATAAGAGATTAGCTCAATTCTGTTGTGCCGCGATCAAAGTTTTCCGCCAGGTGCCACCGCCAGCGCTACCAATCTAACCATGATTATGACAGGGGTGATAAACGCTCGCCAACATGACGCCACCTACCGCTCAATAGTTGTGACCCCGAATTACGGCTTATGCGCGAGACACGTCCGCCACGCGGCGCAAACAACTTTACAGGGGTGTCAGCTCCCCCTTCTCCTCTCCCCCCAAGCTATATCTCTAAAGCACAAGAAACAAAAACACGAATTTGTTTCAACATACACCCGCAAATCGACTTTCACATTGTGAGGGAATCATCATTACAGCAATCGCTGTATGAACGCGCCGTGTCACGTAATGATTCATGTAGTTGAAAGAAAAGATTTCATTCGAATTAAAACGGAAGGCTAGACAGAGCTAGAACTTACTTTATTCTTTGACTGCGTTGATCCACGCTTGTTTTATGTCTCCGTCCTATACGACTTGTCCTGCAACCAATAGCTTTACAGGTGGATTGGGTGTCTTGGTCTGTATGCACTCTCGATCATGGCACAGAAGAATACTTCGGACCTCACTGACGGTTTCATGTGGTCACTTCTGCCACCAGGGAAAAGCAACGCTGAACCGCAAGTGTTTTGTTCCAGCACGCATAGCTGACAGCTTGGCGCCGGAGTTCGCCGCACGGACTCTAGAACGCTTGCCGCATGTGCTCTCCCTGCGGTGAAACACACTGAATATCTTGCGCCGCCTATCGTGCATGAGCCCCATTTCCGTGAACTTGCTGCCAAAGACAAAGCTTGGCGTTCTCGTTGCTCCGAATACTTGATCTTTTTCGAGGGGGTCCCTATAAGCTCCATAGCTTATAAGCAAGTGCGCTCTTCATGCTCCAGATGGAGTATTATCCCTCTAGAGTCTTTTTAAACATGCTTCATCCGGAAAGTGATCCACCTTGCCTTCATTGTGGAGAATATTGTTCTTTTAGTCATGTGTTCTGGCAGAGTGCGCGGCATTACATGGTTTTAAAAAAGAACACTAGACGACGGTAGTCACAAACCCTTGACCAGACGTTCAACTTCAGGCTATCTAGAGAGCTGGTAAACGTGAGGAGAGGCCACGCCTCTGTTGCGACGTGGGAATAGCCGACGGCTGCGTGGAAACCTACCTAATTGACCTCTCAGATCCAAAATAAAGTTGTTTGTCATGTTATCTGTCGAAGGCTCAAAATTTTCAACTTTCAAAGGTATCTCCACCACCTCCCATCAAGCCACCCTCAAGATGTTCCTCTCTAAAAGTTTTGGGAAGAAACATATATGCATCCCTGTCATAAAATATATTTATTGTCTCTGCTCTGCAACCTCACGTCTAGCCATTTTATAAACAGCATAATAGTCACCTGAGACTTAACGCACCTCTTTGAAGAAAACAAAGTAGTATAAACTTGGGCTGGGTTTTTGCCAGCGGCAGTACAATTTTTCATTCACTTTTTTTAACCATGCACATTTGCAGTACCTTTCTCAGCATGATTATCTGTTAGTTTTTCCTATCATTGTCTCTTTGAATAAAGTGATAAACTTTCAGTCGGGTTAAAAAACAACAACAAAACTTTATCTGTTTTGGAGGAAAACGTACATTAGAAAATGTGTGCAACAGTATGTATGTCTACCTAGTAACTTCATATAGTTTTATATTACCAGTACAGTGGTGTTTATGTGTAGGTGTTTTGTGTGAGGACGTGTTCGCACACAGGTGGCACAGAAGCACGCTTTTGAGTGAACAGTATAACAATGTTATTTGACTTGCGGCTAACTGTCACATCTATTATCCGTATACTTCACCATCAGGGAAAACAGTTGCCATTCGAACGTGTGCGAAAAATGTTTCTAACATAGTGATCCCTTCGTCTGGTTCAGGACCCACTATTGTCATCCAAAAAGATCCACCTTTGAAAAGTATGTATGCCGTTGTATAATCGACTGTCTCTTCACTTATCTTGGTTACCGATAAGTGGTATGGGTAGCAAAAAGATCTCCTTAATTGTCTTAATCACTGCAACTTGCAGACAAGCATGTAGCACATTATGCACAATATATCAGTGAAAGAGACAAAGTGCAGAAGTTTATCAAACAAGAATACTGAAGAACGCTTCAGTGGGCTTTGACTTAGGGGCTCATCAGTGTGCTCTAACCTGTGGGCGTTCAGTGGTATGCACAGACCCAAAAAGTAAACTTCCCATCTCACACTTCTTCCCATCCCACACTTTGCGTTTTTCACAAAAACAGTGGGTTGGAATAAGGGCAACTGTGTGCTTTTTGTGTTCATGTGCTTATGATCAGGTGTTTTTGACTATGGAAGCGTAAATGTTTCTGTAAGAGGTTGTCAAGGGTCCTCAACAAGATGAGTTTGAACATCACGGTATTTTGATACATTGGGACTGATGAAACGGCACTATGCCTGTACGCTTACTACAGTTGCTCTGGGTGCACCTTCACGGGTTCACCCTTCTACACTTACGACACTCTGGTGTTCAGAAGGCCCGTTATACGCGGAAGAAGAAAGGCATTGAAGGCATACGCATTACGTGTGCCTTTAATTGAATGATTTGTAGAGGTGATGTTGTTACTACACATAAATATTTTCTTTAGCGCCCACGTGCCATATATGTTATTTGAAGTAATTAATGAACTTCTCTCTCACGCTAAGTAACCTGCAATTGTCCTCACCAATTATTTTTTGTTCTTTCTTTTCGGTAAGGAAGGCAGCAAAAGTGATCCTAGAGAAACAGCGCCAAATGACGAGGGCGACAATAGTACTGTGGACCAGCTCACACACTGCACCATGTTTCTTACACTCTCGTGATTTTGCGCTCTCTCTCTGCTAAGCAAGCACCAATTGATTCAACTCAATCTTCCGGCAAAATGTAACAGGAAACTGCTGTTTTCTCTTGCAGTGTACGTTATTAAGAAAGAGCCCTCTCCAGTCGTGCTGTCAGTCAAATGATCGACATGCCGCCTTAAGAAGCCGATTTTGATCCAGCTTAGAAGTGTGGCAGCTTGGGCTAGTTGGTATGGCATGACGATAGTTATAGCGCGAGAGCAAAACGATGACACAGAGCCATGAAATTATGTAGTAGCAGGGGTTGACACACCAAGGAAGAAGAACACCAAGAAAACAGCTTTATTCAAAAGTTTTTTTGCAAAAGATTGGAGTTTGTAAGGAGTCTGACGCAGTGCCTTGTTCCTTAACCAATTGATAAATTACCCCAAGCTTTGCCAAAGAATGGTGAACATGGTGCGTATATGAGACATGCAGCTCCTAGTCAAGCGTTTCGCTCGTTTAGAAGAGTACGAAACGTTTGATATTTTGTATTTTCGAAACTCATATGAAAAAGACGGACGTTCAATGGGGTGCAGGCTTCAAGCTGGCAGCTGCACTTCAGTTGACCTCTTCTGTTTTGGTTGTGGAACACAATACGATGCACACATAGATACAACGTCTAAAGTAAGCGGGTGCAGCCTTGAATAAGCGAATTATATTTGTGCAGACGTACATTGGCTGCAACAGCACCCTGTCTTCTAGGATTTTTATCTCTGCGAACCTTAGATAGAGTCATTGGTGTGCGCGCGCGTAATGTCTTCCTCTCATTATCGACTGTTGCAGGCCTTCAAAAGTGTTTTACACGCACTGGTGGGGCTCAAGTGTAAATCAATTTGAAAAATCAGCATACGAAACGTCTGAGATTTATTGCGTAGATCAAGTGTCTAAAATCAGAGTGTCAAATATATAGCACGTCTTATGGCATTATTCCTAAATAGACTCTGGAACGGTTTTGACAACATGATACAAACACGTTATGTTAGTAGACGACAATTAAGGGTCATAAACAGGCTTACTTCAGCTCTGGGCGTAAGCTGCGTAACTTACTATGACGTTTTATAGCATTTAACCGCTGCAGATTACTACAACTCAGTTAAACGTGTTTTGAACCGACCATTCACAGAACGTAGTAATTCTGTGGTAAAACGACGTTATCCAGGCATACAGCCCGCTCAGAGAACGTAACGCAAATTTTGGAGACTTCATAACACACAGGGTGTTTCAGCTGAAAAGCAACAGGCAATCAAGAATTAAAATGAGTGCACGCATATCCAGCTCGCGCAGTATTGTTCGTAGCTGTATGTAGCAGGTCAAAGTATTTTTTTGATCCGCCAAGCACGGTAATAAACAAAGATTGCCTAATGAGCTTTTGAAATACTGGTTTCCAGAGCGAAAAGTTCAATACAAGACCTGTAGCTTTTATTCAAAAACACCAAAGTTTTCAAGCTAGGGTAACATAATTACGCTGGTTCATTTTTTCCAGAGTTTGTTTAAAGTGTGCAAAATTAAAAAAAACAATACCACGTGATTGACGCCTACGCGTGGTGTTTTGAATGCCCTCAAATGTAAGTTGAACGAATTAGTGAAGGCTTCTCACGCACGAAGGTCGCTTGAACAGGCTCTCGGTCTCTACAATGGACATTAAGCGATGGCTGAATGGTACCATGAAAAAAAAGGGGGGGGGAAGAGCGAAAGAAAGAAACCAAGGCAATAAACTTCGACCAAAAAGCGGCTGCCGCGTGCATAGCGATACGGGACCAAAGGCAGCATTCGGCGCAGCGCAGACGTTTTTTTTTTTTTACGGGCCAACTAAAAACGTGATGGTGGAAGAGAAGGTGACGTTTTCCTAAAGGAATGATATAAAAAGCATGACGGGAATACGTGGTACGCAGTTTTTTTTTGCACATGTTTCGACAACTGAAAGACTTAGTCTGGAACGATGCGTTTCAATAATGAAGAACGTGCAAATATGGTTCTTGTCCTCGGCCGAGTGAACAGAAACAGGAGAGAGGCGGCAAGATTATTCCGCAGATGGCAATCGGGAATTCCGGTAAATATTTGACACAGGTGCGAAATTACGAAACGCTCAAGAAGACAGGCACATTCAAAAGGCGGCGTCAGCCCACACAAGGTGTGACTGAGTCTCTTAAAACAGACATTCTTGCGTACATGGTAGCACATCCCCACGCAAGTCTGCGTGACGTGAGTGCTGAGACCGGCATTTCCAGCAGTAGTGTTTGGTGCGTACTCAAGAGCGGAGGATTTCACCCATACCATGTTCACCCGCATCAACAGCTGGAAGACAGAGATTGGCAAAGCCGTCTTGGCTTCTGCAACTGGATACTCATAAAAGAAGAAGACTATTCCGCCTTCCTCAAGAACATATGGTCCGATGAAGCTCACTTCTCGCGCAATGCCCAAGTCAATGTTCACGATAGTCATTACTGTAGCGCTACAAATATACACTGGCTGTTGCAGTCACAACACCAGGTGCAGCGGTCTTTCAGTGTTTAGGCCGTTGCGATAGCTCAGCGGTTAGAGCATCGAACGCGTTATTCTTTCAGTGTTTAGTGCGGAATTCATGACGGCAAAATTATGGGCCAGGTCCTTTTCGATAAAACGCTCACCACAGAACGCCACATCAGTGAAATACTAAATGGCCCACTAAATGACTTCATCTGGAACCTCCCTCTAGCACAGCTTAGGAATATCTGGTTTCAGCATGACAGAGCTCCTCCGCACAGCTGCGCGCGGAGTTGAACGTGGCTTGATCGAGAATTTCCCGAGAAATAGATCGGCCGTCTTGGATCTGTAGAGTGACCCGCAAGACCCCCGCAAGATCCTCTCCCTCACCATCATGTTTATCATTGGCCTGAAAAGAAAAAAAGAAAATGTCTGCGCTGCGCCACCTGCTGCCTCCAGTCTGCTATCGCAATAGACGTGGCAGCCACTTTTCGTCAAAGTTTATTCTCTCCCTTTATTTCTTTGCCCCCCCCCCTTTTTTTTATCAATGTTACCATCTAATCGTCGCTTAATGTCCATCGTAGTCACCGATAGCCTATTCAAGCGACCTTCGTGTGTGAGAAGCCTGATTCATTCAACTTGCATTTAAGGGCAAACAAAGCGCCGCGCGTTACGCGGCCATCACGTGGTATTTTTTTCAATTTTCGTACATTTTAAACAAACGCTGGAAAAAATTAAGCAGAGGTATTATCTTATTGTAACTAGAAAATTCTGCTATTTCTGAATAACAACTACAAGTGATGTATTGACTTCTTTTTCTAGAATGAGTATTTAAAAACTTCATCAAGCAATATTTTTTTAATCACCGTGCTTGGCGGATCAAGAAAAAAATATTCTCACGTGATACATACAGCTAAGAACAATACTGCGCTAACTGGAGAGGCATGCACTCATATTTAGTTTTTGATTGCTTGGTGCATTTTAGCTGAAACGCTCTGTATATGTGGCAAAAGGTGAATACGTGGAACAAATCCCTATGGCAAAACCTAGTGGCACTGTCCCAGCACCATACCTGAGCACTGAATCATTGTGGCGCTGGACAATGGGACACAATCCCGCTGCACGAGGCGCACCACATACAGGGAAACCCGCTATCGGACGAAATTGGGCTTTTAAATTAATTTCAAAAATTTAGGGCATGCGCACTACGTAATTAGGGCTGCAACACGAGCGCAGAGAAAAACTAAAATAAGAAGTATAAGGGAGTCGATCTCACTACCTCAACGCACCACACATTATGAGTCTGACCCGCTGCCCACTACATCACACCTGCAAGACGAAAATGATTGTATTTTTCCTTCGTCTTAAAACTTATTCAGGTATCCGATATTTTGATTTTGTCGCTTAGAAACGGGGAGTCTCGCCTCTTCGTGCTCGCGCCAACCTAGAAGTTATTGTTAGCTTATTTCTTACAAGTGGCCTTGGATATCTGGCCTGTTTTGCCGCAACACTTGTTACTGCAGATTTGCAACGACAATCACAGTGACTCGCTATGCGGTTAGTCAAAGCTATGTGGAAAACAGCGCCCATCTGAACTGTTCACTGAACACTCTAGATATCGTCACTCGTTTGGAAGTATTTTATGTCCTCCTCGTTTACGTTTCGCGTACGACAGCCGCAGCAGTTCAATCTAGTCAGAACGACCATTAGGCTAGGACCAAACTTCCCGTGCCACGGTCGCTGTGAAGATCGTAAACATGCAGTTAGAAAGAGTCTAATAACTGATAAAATGTAGTTCTGATCATAACTGACCCATGAGAGGTCATATTTTCACCTTCGAGTACACAAATCACAAGCCAAAAACACTCACTGGGATTGGGCATTGCACTGGCTGACTGCTGCCGGGAACGTGCGGATTTCTACGGTACGTGCCGGAACGTCTCACTGCTAGAGTAAGTTAGTCTTGATTATCAGACTATTACTACTGCCACACTGTGTTGCGTATTATCAGTTCCATTGATGTCGTTTATGAAATACATTGACGAAACTCGATCACACTCAATGAAAGCGAACCAGCGGCAGGGGGGGAGCATAGGGGGCTGTAGCTTTTCCTCCCGAAATTTTCATCCACCCCTCTTCCCTTTGCGCCCCTCATCCCCTTTGAACCTCCCCACCAATAGCGAGAAAACTCAAAACATGACACACAAGTTTTGTGACTCCGTGCCCCCATGCAGGAACACAGTTGTTGTCTGTGGCCCTCCCCAGCAAAATCCTGGTGGTGCCCCTGACCCTCGTGCTCGAAAGGTGATTGTTTTATCGAAGTCGCACAGCCATATCCTAACTAAAACTGAAGCTATGTGTGGCACATTGATGAGAATATCGATATTATATTCGATCGACATCTCGAAATTCAATGTGATGTTTTGCAGTAAGCGCTTATTAGGCCTAGTTTGTTCCAATAAGCCGATTGTTTCCAGTGTGCGGTATAGACTGCACAGCGAGACCAGTGCCTTCCAATGCGCCTTAAGACACTGGGCTAGGCTGTTCAGCGTGGTACAGTGCGTTCTAGCGCACTCGGCAACACCAGCCACACTTTAGAGCGTTTCCAGTGGCTCCCAGCGCACTGAAACGCACTGGGAGACACCGCAAGCGCTTTTTATATATATAGAGATTGGTCATTTTAAGGGGCTTCGATGCACCTCTTACGGAATTATATAGTGGGGGTACGCCCAACATTCCTCTAAAGGGTAAACATGGTTGAGGCAACAGAAATGACAGCATATCCACGAAATGAATGATGATGAATGGGGGAAGCGTCTTTCGGTCCGCGTGTGCGTCCGTCCGTTTGTCAGTATGGCCATTCGTTCTTGCATCTGTCTGTCTGCCCATGCGTCCGTCCATTTGCCCGTCCGTCTGCCCGTGCTCCCGTCAGTGTATGCGTCCGTCTGCCTCTCTCTCCACTTGTCCATCCATCCTCCATCCATCCATCCATCCATCCTTCCATCCATAGGTCTGTCTGTCTGTCTGTCCGTCCATACATCCATCCATCGATCCATCCATCCATTCATCCATCCATTCATCCATTCATCCATCCATCCATCTATCCATCCATCCATCAATCCATCCATCCATCCATCCATCCATCCATCCATCCATCCATCCATCCATTCATCCATCCATCCATCCGTCCATCCATCCATCCGTCCGTCCGCCCGTCCGTCCATCCATGCATCCGTCCGTCCATTTGTCTGTGTGTCTGTCTGTTCGTCGGTTTTTCACTCACTAGCGCCACCTGCTGACTGTGTCATGCAATTAATTGGTTACGAACCGGTCACAGACATGCATGGACCAACCCACGGCTTTAGAAACTTCACCTCTAAAAACAATCTGAGGGCCCCCACCCTTAGAGTAACGAACTCGCACCACAAATAATGCAACTAGAGATACATTTTAGACCTTACTTTTAAAATGAACTTAATTAGATATTATTAAATATTTTCAAAGAAACATCATGCAGCAATCATAACATAATTCGGTTCTATCTAATTTTGCCTGAAATGAGATGAGCGCTCTAAACGGCAAGTATGACAGACTGGGCTGCTTTTAAAGAGAAGCAAGGAAACCCAAAGGGCATACTAACGCAGCTGATTGGGTAAATTTATTCAAACCGTTCATGACCACTCTACCTGAAAAAAAAACTAGAATGCACCTGTCCTAGACCCCAACTTGCTAAGGTAGTGGAAAGCTAGACCCAGTTTACGTAAGTGGTGCGAGAAGCAGCGACATAACAAGAAACTAAAGATTATAATTGCAGAGGTTACCCAGAAAGCTAATGAATGTGCTCTAACCCTGCATAACAATAAGTGGTTTCATTTCTGTGTGTACTTTCAGTGTACACTGCACACGAAGAAAACACGAATCCTATTGCGTAGCACAAACAGCCACGAAATAATTGTCCGACGAATCCAGAATGAATTTGAGGAATCTGAGAAAAGTTTCTTCACTGAGTCAAAAACACTGATCGAACTTTTGCAGAGCGACCAGTCAAACACAAGACACGTCTCAACTACGATGTACCATCTAACCAGAACTCCACTGCCCCACAACAGTGGCCGAAGAGCACGCCGCTGTGCAAATTTTAAAAAGCAACACAGCCTCTGGCCCAGAGAATATCACGAATGCAATGATTTGCAACCTGAGCTATTGAACACTATATAAACTTGCCGAGTTCTTCAACAAAAAATATGGGCCAATGGACATGTACAAGGCGAATTGAGAGAAGGTAATATATTATTATTAAGAAAACTTCTCACCGACTCACCGACGATTTCCCAATTTAATTTTTGACTTTACACTGAATGTAGCAGCAAACGAATTATTTCTGCTACTTAAGAAACAAGCGTTAAATCCACACAAAGCGAGCGCAGACAGATTCGTCGTAGCCTTGGGCATCAAATAGCCCCCGACTTCACATGTTACGAAACAATGCTGAAAAAGTTTTGGGTGTGGAAAGAAAACGTACAACTTCATGAACTCTTTTTCACAAACTGGATGACTAGAAGTGGTACCAGCTCAGACTGAATAACGTTAACGCCAATATCAAACCAAAGAACCCCGCAGGGCTTGATTTCATCCCCTCTATACTCTTTAATGTTTCTTTCTGCAAGCTGCCCTAATGTTAGAGAAGCCAGAGCTCGCTAAAGCATCACGTGATGACGACATAACGTTATGGACTTCCAAATGCTCCAATTGGTGAAAAACAAGCCATCCTACAAAGGTCAATGGAGGAGGTTCTATGATTTTGTGTGAAAGCAGGCATGCAATGCACACCATAAAATCAGAATTCATCTGAATAAAAGTCGAATACTGTAGAATTATGAGCTGCCCTAGATGAACCTCAATATTTATGGTCAACCTATTATGAAGATGCAAAATATATAGTCCTCGGCCTGAGGATACAGCAAAAACGTAGAGTAGGTCACATGATCAACACTCAGGAAAACGATGACAAACGTAGCTTACCTGGTACATCGGGTAGAGTGGAAAAAAGACGGCTTCAGACAAAAGGAATTTATGTGCCTTGTACAGGCTTTTGTCTAAGGTATGATAATAAACTGTGTACACTTCCTGAATCAAGCCATTCTGTAACAGCGAAAATTGATGCAATCATAAAAAGCGCGTCGAAGTTGCCATTGGGTTGCTCACCGATGCTATAGTGCGGAAAAAACTTGAGGTGTCTGCTGTGCTCATGTCACAAACTGAAAGAGCAGAGCAATACTGAAGCAGGTTGGCTCTCACTTAAGGCCTCAACTTGCCTGAAAGCAGGCATGCTTACTATCTCAGAACATTGCGGTCCCAATCATGCCGTCCCCCATCCCCAAAAATATCAGCGCTAAGTACCACCCAGGCAGGCGGCAAGCTAGATCAAGAACACTACAAAAACAATACAGTAATAACCCAACCGTCTTGTACACAAACGCCTGAAGACAACAAGGCAATCATTACACCATTGTTGCAACCAGCAGAGCCAGAACCACAGCGGCGTCCATGTAAACCTGCGGCGGTTACTGTGGCGGTGAGATGTTTAGATCAAACTGGAGACTCAGATCTTGTGGTTCCCCACTCTCAATCAACTTGCCGTATGTTTCAGGCCGGGGTGATTCCTAGGGCACCAATAATTATTCTGCGAAAGCAACTACAAATTATGCATGCAATTCTATATTGCCTTGCATGCGTGAGATTTCAGGGCAACAAAACGGCCGATCGGCTTGCTCGTAAAATGAGCAGCCGAGGACCAGTCGCAAATCTGGTATACATGAAGTGAACGAGTGATGAAAGTAATGACTAGTAGAAACATTATGTTTATTAGATGCGTGTAATGTAAGAACAAGACTATATGCCACGCTCATGATGTGCTCGTCGCATTTCGCCACGCTATCTTTCGCTAGCTTCACACATACCAAATTTGATATTACGTGACGGTAATGGAAAACAAAGGCAAACCACACGTCAAAACATGATAATTATGGCGTGCGTGTCATGTAAACATGACTACCTGCTACACTCGTAGCACGCTCGCGGCCGTTTTTCTAGCTCCACATGTGCCAAATGTAGTATCACGGAACGTCAATAGACGACGAAGGTAAATGACACGTTCAAACATAATAATCATGACATGTGTGTCAAATATAACATGATTACATGCTACGCCTATAGCACCTCATGGCCTTTTGCTGGCCTCACATATACAAGTACCGATTTTTTATTAGACGTGACGTGAACGGACGAGAAACACAAACGCCAGGCGCAAACATGATAAGTAGGCATGGAAGTCATGTACGGCGTGCTTTACATCCGCCTCGTAAGGTTTTGCTGATTTTGAGTGGCATATCAGCCTTCCTCATTCGTGCTTGGCATATCAACGATTCCCACGGTACGTGGGATCTGCCAGTTTTTGTAAACATTGCATAAACTGTAAACAAAAATTTACCCAGCTGTGAAGAATCGGGCAATTATGCACCTGCTCTATTCCGGTGCCTTCACTCAAACCAGTTTGTACCGGAGCAAGTACATTAGTTTACCACCATTTTCCTCCGGTGAGTGCCGGACAAAAAAACGGAAGAAACGGGGCCCATCTCCTGATTATTCTTCCGTGGTTCCTGGGGAAATGCTCCGACACATCACTTTTCCTCCTGTGCATGCCCCGCGAAATCCATTGGCTCATCGCTAAACGGCATTTATTAGCTGTTCGAGAAGTTACGTTGGCAGCCTCACCGTCGGGAGGCCGTTCCCTACAACCAACATGGCGCGGACCAAGCCGGCGCAGGGAGGATTGTGCAAAGCATTCAGCCGCAATCGCGAAAAAGAAATTGTTCTGTTCACCTGGATATGACAAATGACTACAAGTAGCAACGAAGGTTATCATCGATGAAAGGGAGATGTGTGGATGGGGGGGGCGCTGCAGGCACGCGATAATGTAGGACGTGCTGCTCTTCGGCTCCGCTGATTTTCGGCTGGAACCACGGGCAACTTCACAGTACCCCGTCAAGACCAGCATCAATCGTTTCGGCGACTCACAGGCAACACGTGGATACCATTGTCATCCAGGTGGGCCAGTTTTTAAAACTTTACGGCCGATCATCACCCGACCACGCTGGCGACGCCGTTAGGCCAAACGGCGACGCCGACGCCCGGCGGCATGGGACCGGCTTTCTGAGGCAACATGGACGCTACTCTCATGCAGCGTGGATACGACCCACATGCCATGACGTGGAAGACAATTACGACTTCCGAAATGCCAAACTCTGCTTCTTCACCGCGGTTTCGGAGCCAAGCTCTCAACGACGCGGTTGAACGCCACTCGCAAGCCAACACCAAGAAGGTGGCGTCCGCCGCTGCCCCGGCATCCGGCACGCCAGTTGACAAGACGCAGCCTCCCGCTTTGTGCGCTGTGGGACGCAAGAGCAAAGTTCTCACCAAATGGGAGCCTCGCTTGTTCCGAAACCAAGTCCGGACGACTATGTAATAGTCGTAAAGCCACGAGATGGCATCTCATTGCATGATGCTTCTCAGAGAACTGGTACGCGACCGCGTTTAAGGCATACCTCGGGCCCGAGTGAGCTGAGACGCTGACAGTTTTTCCATCGAGAGAGCAAAATTTTATTGTGATTCCCATTCCGGACCCTGACACGGCGGACAAAATCATCGGAGACTTCGCGGTAAACACCAAGCACAGGCAGGTTCTGCTCAACAGGTACCAGCGACAAGATGGTAGCAATGTCTGCCACGGAGTCATCGTAGTGCGCAACAGAGATACGATGGAGACGCTCCGAGAGAGCGTACGCTGGCGGTCAGGCACCATCGTCGAGGTGCGTAAATTTGGCACATCGAACAAGGCACGTGTAACCTTCGCCGGCAAGGAGAAGCCATCCTTTGTTCACTACGACACAATGCTGATCCCCATCAATCCCTACTACCGGACGATCCCGGCCTGTGGCAAGTGCGGTGTCGTCGGCCATCGGATGGAAACTTGTCCCAACCCACGACCGGATACGTGTGGCCTGTGTGGACAGCAGGTTCCGCTTGAGGAGGAGGGGTGCGGGCTCCTCATGAATGTGTACCCGTATGTTCTGCGTCCAAGAAACGACGCAAAGATCAGACTCCCAGTGAGCCACCACGCCGGGAAGTCGCCAAGACAGACAAGCCTTCTTCCCCTACTGGAGGAACTGGAAAGCATGCAACGGCGCAACCATGCGGTGAAGCCATTGGCCAACACCGTAAAAATTGAAAACCGGGTGAGTGGTACGGGTAGGGCTGCCTCCTCACCTCCCCCTATAATCCCCTCTTCATCACGTAACGCCGACCAAAATATTATTGCCAAGCTTCAGGCACAAATCAAAGCGTTACAGAAAAGACTAGCGGCAGCCGGGGCCAAACAGACCCAACTAGTCTCCCCTCCTCCTCCCCCGCAGTAAAGGTAATAGAGAGTGAGACCGGGGTGGCGGCAACGGACGCGGTAGCCGCACTCGAAGCTCGTGTGAACACCTGTAAGGTCTGTATGAACAGCCGAATAACTGTCCTCAAAACCCAAATCTTAGCGACTATAAAGGCCACCATAGCTAAAATGACAGAAACCATCCCAACCATGATAGCTCAATAAGTTGCACGTTTCACCAAAGAGTCGGCCCAATTAAGGACATGCCCGGCTGGTACCTTAAAACGCCTCGACGACGGATCGAATTTGAGGATGATGACAGCTGCTCCGTCTCCGGAATTGAGGACACCCCCCTCCCCACGAGTGCTGGCTCGGGGGCACCGCCACCGCAATCACTCGTTAACTCCAGTGATCATGGCGGGCACCCTTTGAATTCGGAAGTTTCCACGATCCAATACGGCTACTCCCATCCAAATCACCCAGTGGAATTGTCGGGACTTTAAGGCTCACACTAAGCGGGCCCACCTCCGGCTTTTCCTCGCAGCATTTCAAACGTTCCTGCTGTGGTAGCCCTCCAGGAGCCAGGGAGTGCTGCCACACTCACAAACTATACTACGTTTCAGCAGGACCCTTTATCTTGTATCTGCGTGCACAAAAATTATACGGCTAACCAAGTTGATCTCGACCTTAAGCCAGCTTTCTCGTACGTGATGGTGAAACTCCTTCCGTTGCGTAAACAAGACTCGCCACTGCACGTGCTAAACATTGATTGCTCACATTACATTCGCAGACCTTTTTAGCCGCGCCCTAAAGGCTGCAGGCAGGGACCTCTGGTGATCGTGGGTGATTTTAACGCCCCGCACACTTTGGGGGTATGCACGTGAAGAGAAATGTGGACGTAAGTTGGCGGAACTTATGTCCAAGCTGGGCCTAACTCTTCACACCGACCCGGCCTACCCAACTCACGTGGGTAACTCTGTGACCCGGACACATGTCCGGACCTTACCCTCACAAAAACATTCAGTATGCAGATTGGGTCAACACTGAGGAGACCCTCGGCAGTGACCACTGCATACTCAACACCACCATTCGCACCTATCCTTTGGCAAGACCCTACGGAGAGGCAAAATTACCTGATTACACGAAGTTTCCGCAAATATACGCCAATTTGACACCCATTGAGGAGCAAGGATACCATGCTTGGTCACAGCAACTGATTTCCTCATTACGCACCACAGAAACACAAATTAAACTCTCCGAGGCGACTCCGGCGGTGAGTAACCACCTCCTTCACCTCTGGGAGGCCCGGCGCAGCCTCGTCCGCTGATGGCACCGCCAAAAACACAACCGAAAGCTCAAAATGCGCATCGCTGAGCTCACCCAGCAAGCAGCAGAGTACGCGGCCCAGCTCGCTGACTCTAACTGGGTGGACCGTTGCAACACGGCCGCTCGACAAATGTCCAGCCGAAGTACCTGGCGCCCCTTCTGCGCCTTGATTGATCCGACCCAAACTCGAACAGAGACACCACCGCTTCGACGGAGACACAGTAAAATTGGCATGTAAACTCCGAGACCAATATCTATGCACACAGCAGGACTCCCGAGGGCCGGCGTACTCTTATGCAGGTACCGAGAACGCGGAGCTGGATCAACTGTTCCAGTTACATGACCTGAAGGCAGCCCTAGCAAAAATGAGGCGAGAAACAATGCCAGGAAGGGATGAAATTACCGTGAAATTACTTGCCAATCTTCCGAACTCGGCCTACACCATGCTCCTTGCATACATCAATTCCATTTAGATCGGAAAAACAAGCCTACCAATTGAGTGAAGAGCGTCCTGTTCACCTTCATACCCGAAGCGGGCAAAGCCATTAACGCGGACCACCTCCACCCCTCTCCCTTACTTCTTGTGTGGGAAAATAATGGAGACGATTGTGTGCGACAGGTTGTCCGCGTTCCTGGAGACCAAAAATGCATTTGCAGACACCATGTTCGGGTTCCGCCCACACCGGTCCGCACAGGATGTCTTGCTTCAGCTCGACCATGAGATCCTCGATCCATTCGAATAGCCCTGAATGACAAAGTTGTGCTCGCTTTGAATCTGAAGGGGGCCTTTGATAACGTGACCCACGGATAATCTCACATCTCTCACATGCGGATTGCGGCCAAAACACTTTCAACTATATTAAACAATTACTCACAGACCGACAATCATACATTCTGATTCAGGACATTGAACACGGCCCTTACCGATTAGGCACGAGAGGGGCTCCGCAGGGAGCGGTCCTCACGCCCCTCCTATTCAAGGTGGCAATGAGAGACTCCCCGCTCAGATGGCGAAAGTCGAAGGCATATAGCATGCACTGTATGCCGACGACATCGCCATATGGGTGTCACACGGTTCACCAGAAAACATGGAGGCAAGCCTGCAGCAAGCGGCGGACATCGTGGATGACTATGCCCGTCGCTGCGGCCTTCAGTGCTCCCCGTCCACATCGGAATTCGTGCATATACGCCTATCGCCACAGTGCACCACAAAAATCGACCTCTCCTCTTGATTGATTGGTTTGTGGGGTTAACGTCCCAAAACCATCATTTGATTATGAGAGACGCCGTAGTGGAGGGCTCCGGAATTTCGACCACCTGGGGTTCTTTAACGTGCACCCAAATCTGAGTACACGGGCCTACAACATTTCCGCCTCCATCCGAAATGCAGCCGCCGAAGCCGGGAATCGAACCCGCGACCTGCGGGTCAGCAGCCGAGTACCTTAGCCACTAGACCACCGCAGTGGGGCTCGACCTCTCCCTTCACAGCGGACCCATACCCGAACGCGATGAGATTAGAGTACTAGGGCTTTTTATACACAAAAATCGCAGAGCGGACACAACATTGGCCAAACTGCGTAAGGTGGGGGACCAGGTGGGCCGGATTGTCCGCCGTGTTTCCAACAAGCGCGGGGGGTTACGATGCAAAGATGCGTTGCGGCTGGCGCATGCATTCGTTACCAGACGAGTCCTGTACTCGGCTCCATACCTCCACCTACGCAAATCCGACGAGAATGCACTCGAAGTCATTCTCCGAAAAATCTACAAGCGCGCCCTCGACCTTCCTGTCGGCACCTCTAACCAGCGCTTTTTGGGCTTGGGAATGGTGAACACCTTCAAGGAGCTGAGAGAGGCGCACTTGACAAACCAGTATACTAGACTCTCTAAAACACCGTCGGGTCGCCGCCTCCTTGTCCGGCTACACATCAATCATTCAATACACACGGAAGAGCACGTACGGATTCCAGAAGTTTGGCGATACTCCTTGCACGTGCGCCCTCTTCCAGCTAACATGACCCGAGACGACTACAGTGGCCGACGCCTCGCACGGGCGGAAGCCTTGGCTCCACACTGCGGCCACAACTTCGGAGTATTCTACGTGGACGCCTCCGGCCCGCACCACGGTGGTTGATATACGGCTGCGGTCGTCCACCAAAACACCGTTGTAAACGGACTCACATACCGTGCACATAACATTACGCACGTGGAGGATATCGCCATCGCACTAGCCGCCGCAGATCAGGACTCGAGGGTCATCATCACCGACTCAAGGTGTGCCTGTCGCAATATTGAACAGGGATACATTCCGTACCTTGCTTATAAAATTTTTCAGAACAGCAGCTACCTAGGTGCCCCCGCGCACCGAACGATCATATGGGCTCCGGCTCACACGGGCCTCGATGGTAATGAGACGGCCGATGCCGCCGCCCGCGCGATCACTCTCCGGGCACCATCCTCGTCCCTTCCGACCCGGAACTCGAACCCAATCCCGCCTACACCTTTTAGGAGGTCACACAATTTTATCGATCCGGCCATAACGTCTATCCGAAACTTTGTAAGGGCCTCACGAAGGCGGAGGAGCGAATCCTCCTTCGCCTTATACCAAAACTCTATTGTGCCCGGCAATCATAAAACACTTTGACCCGCTTGCTCGGGGAAGTTGCCGCATTGTGAGGAAAGTTCCTCTGTCATTTTCCACATGGTGTGGGCATGCCAAAAAACCCCAAACCTTACCCCACTACCCAACCCTTCGCGGGAGTACTGGGAGGAAGTCCTGCTCAGCTGCTCTGGCCTGACGGCCCAACGGGCCTTGGTCGAGCGTGCCCGGGCCGCGGCTAACACCACTGGACTCCGTAGAGGGAGCCCACCTAGTGTTTGTACAAGGCCGCCCCTTAAGGACCGTTCCCACCCTCCCGGTAAATAACATCTGTAAATATATGTTTTCAGCAGCAGGGAGATGTGCATTAGTAATGGTGTGATGGTTCCTGGCAACAAGCCCCGTCGCTGTGGTGTAGTGGCTAAGGTACTATCAGCTGCTGATCCGCAGGTCGCGGGTGCGGATCCCGGCTGCGGCAGCTGCATTTCAGATGGAGGCGGAAATGTTGTAGGCCCGTGTACTCAGATTTGGGTGCACGTTAAAGAACCCAGGTGGTTGAAATTTTCAGAGCCCTCCACTACGGCGTCTCTCATATTCATATGGTGGTTTTGGGACGTTAAACCCTACATACTATCAGTTCTTGGCAGCAAATGGCTAAGTGCAATCGCACGAGTTGCGAGAGACTCGGCGGTTGCTGCTGCGGTGCATAACTAATGATAGAGCTCTTCCTAAATTATCTGGGTTATTCTTGTCACATACTGCTAAGATATTTAATGTTGAGTTGATAAGAACACTGGTTATTCCAATAAGCCAAGCAGCGCAAATTCCAATATTATGTTATTTGGCCTACGAGTCTTTTTCTTAATGTACCTTCGGGAAGTTAACCACACCAGTATAATTTTCGAAGCGCTGATTAGATATGCAATAGTGGGAAATTTCATGGTTGTGGGTAATTTAAAAATCAATTTTAATTAACAAATCAATTTGTTATAAGTAAACCTAGCAAGTTCAAAAAATCTCTTTGGTTTGTCATCACACAAAAGCAGTAATTTTTGTACGCTTTCAATTGTAACAGACGCCGCGTCGAGG